>CAJNIZ010025891.1:0-13477 GCA_905231905.1 Symbiodinium pilosum | reverse complement strand
CTTGTGGACACCAGAAGGTTTTCAGGCTCCGAATGCTATACACTAAACACTATTTTGGACCTAAGGCAATTAACTTTGGGAATTGGTAAACTCGTAAATCGATGTTTCGCCGATCTGGAAGTCTATATGCCGAACGACCAGTCCTGAACGGCGAACGCCTATGTCGCCAAGCCCCACTTCTCTAGAGCCTGAGGCCTCAAACCCCAAGCCCTAAAGCCCTAATCCATAAACCTTAAACCCTAAATCACCAAACCCTAAGAACGCCTATCAACTCGCAAGACGAAACCTTAAACCCAAGGTCCGAACGCTGGCCCCGAACATTTTCCCCACCGGTTTTCTGGGTCCTACTTGCGCGTCCCAGTTGGACTTCTAGGGTTTTATTGTGTATGTATTAGGTATATGACTGTATCCATATACCTAACTTAAATACCTGTAGATCTATAATTACATGTTCCTACACTGGGAAGCCCCGCCAGCCGAGGCGGGCGCGCGCTAGCGTTTACAATTATCGCAGTATGACCCATGTAAAGGTTGAGCTGTGTGAAAATCTCGTATGGTCCTGTATCACTGGTGAACTGAGACAGGCCCATGTTGTCCCTAGCATTTTCAAACAAGCTCTGCGATCTTCCTGCGTCACTACAGGTAGATAGATAGATATATATAGATAGATCGATGTAGATATTCATACATGGCCAACGAGCGCGGCACCCTTATCAACCCCAACCCCATCACCGCAAAACCCCACACCTGCGCACCCCACAACCCCACCCCTAAACCCTGAACCTGGAGTCCTAAACCCTAAGCCGCTAAACCCTACACGTCCGAACCCTCCAAAAAGGGCCGGACTGAAGCTTGGCCCAGGTTTCATCGTCGGCGGGACCCTCCAATGATCAGGGGTTTTCGAATGCGTTATCGGTGTTGTGCTGGGGTTTCTGCTGTGTCAAAGGCCCTCATAAAGAATAGTCAGAATGCTTTGTGGATCCAAAGGGGGTTGAAGAGACTTCTATGCTTCCCGTTGGGCTGTCTTGCGAAAACTCAGTACCGGCTTAGGGTTCGGAGCTGGGTTAGGAGAAGAACGAACATTAGAAACTACTGTCTTTCTTGGGGCTACATAGGGGCTACCATCATGAAATACTCCAGTCTTCCCTAAACCCTAAACCCTAAACCCTAAACTAACCCCTAAACCCTAAACCCTCTAAGATTGAAATAAAGCGTTCCAGAGGTTCTTAGGGCGGGGTCCTTAGGGCGGTCATTAGGCATCATAAGGAATCAGAGATCTCATTGGTATTGTAGTTCATACACAACCTAGCAGAAATATAGTTGCACTTACGAATTTCCTCATGCTTCAGAGTTGGTGGGCAGTTTAAACTGCTCAAATACTTTCACCTGATCCACTTTCTTGATGACAGAACTACTGGAATCCAAGAATCCATTGAACTCATTCGAAGGAATTCATTAGGGCTCTGATCAGTTGGCCTGAAAAGAGCTTGCGTTTATATCATATGGGAGAAAATCCTAACTCCCCAGACCTTGAGCCCTAAACCGCAAGCCCAAGCAAGACGCCGCCTCTTCTGCAAAGTCCTGCCACATGCGTCCCCCAGACCTCAGAAGCATCATCGCCCATCAGCTTCCCAGTTTAGGGGTTTAGGATTCAGGGGTTTAGGATTTGGGGTTCAGGGGTTTTTGTCTGGAAGCAAATGACGAAGCGGTGCAAAGCGGTGAAATAGGCTTCGTACAAAGATCGGCTGTAGACGGAGGAATTCTCATATCTAGGGCCTAAGATTTCTGGTACTGACTCGCGGACGGCGTGTTCAGGAACTGTTGCAAATAGCAATCTCAGTAGGCTGATATACAAGATGGACTTATAGTCCCCCTTAAGTAGATAGAATATGGCTTTGGCTATTAAAACAAGATCCCCACCCGAAACCCTAAAGCCTACACCCCATATTCTATCTACTCATGGGGGACTATAAGCGAGTCATAGGAGCGTGAAGCTGCACGGGTTGATTCCAGCAGTGGATGGAGCGAATCTTTCAGCATCTTGCACTTCCTACGGTGCGGATCTACAAGGTGCCACAGGATTTCATCCATCCACTAATATTACCCCAATATACCATAGTAGTTTCCGTTTTATTTTCCATTATCCCAATATAACCCTACTATAACCCCAATATACTATAGCTCACTGGGAGTTTAGGCTTGCTGTCTTTCTGCTGCACTTCTGCAGTTCTCTGTTTTCGGCGCGTGGTTTAGCATTGGATACGTTGCTGGGGTGGAGAACAGGAACCGGGGCGTGAGCTACGCCAGTACAAGCTCCTGACCGAAAAACAAGTATCGAGAACATAAGTTTGGCCCTTCTACACGGGTGAATCTGAGACAAGCTAACCCAAAGGGGAACATGAAGGATTTGGGGGGGACACTTACTTTATCACGTCGTGAGGTAGGGGCGGAAGAAGTACTGACAGTTACCAAGCTTCCATTTTCCTGTCCATTCACTCATTACATCCCTATAAGACAAAACCCCCTATATAAGTATATACGCCCTATACACGACCCCTATATAGCCACTGACGTAATTACCACAATGGCACCACCACTTGCTGACCTGTGTAAGGGACTATGGATAGGGAATAGACTACAACAAGGATCCAGCTTTTTGGTGACCATGAGCAGGGGTTGTATATTTGTAAAGTCCTGCTGCTATATGCCATCTGCTTCTCACAAGCAGTTTGAGGTTGTGCTTTGGGGTGTTTGGCATGGCTGAGGCATAAGAAGAAATGAGGAAATTACAAGGAATCCTGCGCCTGAATCTCGATTAGGGTTCAGGGTTGAAGGTCTAGGTTCACTTTGTAGGATTTAGGGCCTGGAGACCTGTACTCGCTAGGACAGGGATATCAGAAATGAGGGTTTAGGGTTTAGGGACGGCTGTAAACGTATAACCCGAACGTAAGCTAGCTCCGTTTGTCTACAATGACCCAGCTTTGGGGTACAAAGCCAAACATGCAACCCTCGACCCAAAACACCTCTGAGTCCTAACCCCTGCTCTAAACTTTTAACAGTTCATGTGCCCAATAATTACGTACTTGGGCTTGCGTACCAGTATTTGTAGTACAGCTTTGGGGTAAGTATTTAAAGAGTACTAATATGATTATTGTGTGCTTGGACCATTAGGGAACTGTAGCCTCTAACTCCTTCAACCCCAAATCCCGAACCCTGAACAACCACAGGCCACGACCAATTAAACATCTCGGTGGCAATCTCCTGGATCAGAACTACTTGGCACTTAGGACCCCTGCTAAGGGTTAACCCTTAATAACCTATAATAGGAATATAAGGGAATCCCAAAGGGTTAAGGGTCTAAGGTCCAAGCTAAGTCCCAAGGAGAGAAGGAATTGGTGCATTAAGGTTTAGGGTCAGGGTTGGTTTAGGGTTTGAGGGCTCATGGTGGCTCAAGGCGTGAGGCCCGGCACATACATGAGCTATAGTCTAAACTCCTAGTATCCACTTTAGTGAGCCCTGTATAGTCCCTAGCATGTAGGCTCCTAAACCCTACTAGAATATAGTAGTTTCCATTTTCTTTTCCATTATCCCAGTATAACCCCTATATAACCCTATATAATATTTAGACCAAACAACTGCTCATGCAGGAGGCACTGAATTTGGTGAGGCATTTTTTGCAAGAAAGGCGTGGAGTTGGTGGGACTTTACTTACCCTAAGGCTCAAAATAACCCAAAAGCCTCGTATAGTATGGTCTTTGGGCCCAAAAGCCTTACATTATGAGTCCTTAGAGCCTTAGGCTTAGGGCTTAGGGTTTCTAGATCCAATGGGAACTCCTGGGGACGTCTCGAGGACCATCTCAGCCAATATCGGGTTCAGAATAGGCGTGCTTCAGGAACCTCTTTACCTAAACCCCAAAAGTATGTAAAATAATCGCCCTAAACCCATAATCACAGCCATTAAGGCCATTATTTTACATACTTTTGGGGTCCAGGTACGACTGAACCTCAAAGAAACCACCCTTGACATTTTTAACGGGCAAATGACCATGCAAAACGCTTCCTTTCCACCGAGCTCATGGGAGCGATGGGTGGTAGCTGTCAAGTGAACTGCAGAATTCGTGCGAAAGGGTATGCAAAAAACAAACAAACACTTAACAGCCCTTCAGAAGCACAGTTTCTTGAAAACCTCACGGCCGCCCTTATACCATCACCAGCAAACCTAAGCCCCTAACCCTAAATCCTAAACCCTAAACCTCCATCCCTGAGAGGCAACCCTAAGATTCATTTGTGAGTCCTCTATACCATGGAATTCGTAACGATCCCACAAAACCGTGAGGCCACCATTCACTGAAACGTTGTGTGCTGAACATATCCGAGCCCATGGACCCCTACCCTTCAGAGAGATCTAAGCACAGGCCTTGGGTTGTATTTGTTGTTTGCGATTTACAGTTTAGGGCTGGGGAGTTGGGGTTTCGGGGTTGGCGACTTGTCTGAGTAAGTTTGGAGTTTATGGCTTCAAGTTGCGCATCTAGGAAGTCTCTATACACCAGAAAGCCCAAGCAATTTCCTAAGTATTTCCGTTGGTGGACCAAACCCTGCACTACCGGTGGTTGGAAAAAACCCGGTAGTTTCTGGGGTCCAGGGTGCTTGAAGTTGAACTTACATGGAATCCATGACGCCTCCTGGTTCGAAGTGCAACAATCTTGATGGGGCCCCTGACCTGGTTCTGGGTTGAGGGTAGGGTTTGGGGTTTAGGATCGCACAGGATGCCTTGCACAGCTGGATGTCCTGGTTGCAAGCACAAACCCTAGGCTGATCAGGGGCCTATTTGGTTGGAATTGGGCCTAGAGTATGTAACGGCCACAAAGGGACAATAATGACTGGTATCAGATATTTAGGCTTCACAGTATCCTGCCAGGCCATTAAAAGCATAATCTGAACTCTCTTGGGTTGTGTGTACAGTTGTAAGTAGGTTCCAAGTACCCCTGGACCTCCAACTCCCAACCGCAGAATGATGCGCTCCGGCATTGTGAAGACTAAGAAGTTCTTCTCTGTCAGCATCTGGGAGAGGTCGCTCATGACAGTACCTCAAAAGATTGGGGTCGTTGGTAGAGTGTTGGATGTATGGTGTTGGTTTTCAATAGGTTCCTTAACCACCTCCCGATACTACCCCCCCTTATGTTGACCTGAAGTAGAGTACTCCATCAAACTTGGGGACAAGCATCAGGCTTTCAACAATGCAAAAAATGAATCTACAACCCTAAACCCTGGAAGGTCCCAAACCTGTCAAGAGCTCAGAATCTGATACCTGCTACCTATAACGTTATTACTATGATTACTACTAGTACGAGTATTACGATTACTAGAAAGTGGGGCCCTTCAACTTCTAGTTGAGAATCCCCATCCCCATCCGTTACGCTAGTTGCTTACTATACGCCCTTGGGTACTGTCACAATTGTATTTACGGGCTAGGCACATGTCCAAGCACACTGAACTTCAAACTAAACCTTAATTAAACCCTAGGCCAAGCAAACTTACAAGCCCTTAAGGGAGGCGGGGCAGGTAACCTAGCACTCCCCTAAAGTCTCTAAGCCTCCCTCATACTCCCCAAGGCCGCCCAATATCTTTCCCTTTGGACCAGCCTGCCGCCGGGAGGCACCTTGTAACAAACCTTACATGTCTTGTATCCGCTGTCGGAGGTCTACAATCCGTAGACACCCTAACTTACTAACATCCCAACTAGACCCAAACGAGAAACCTACCCAACACCTTGCATCATAAATCCTCGGTGCTAGGTGCACAACATGCCCTGTGTTCATTTTCTGCAGCCTGGGTGCTCTTGCCCCCGCACGGGCCGCCTGTCAGGACGATGCGGTACACCTCTTCAGAAGATGCAGGTTGAGGATGGGATGTAGTGCTTAAGATTTTTGATGCAGCACTTGCATCATGAGGTTCAAAGAGGTTTTCGGACTTTTAGCAATGCAGGGTCTAGAAGGCTCAGGATTTGGTTCTTGGAGTTCTGGATAAGCCAAAGGCATGCGTTCTGGGTGCACTCTTTCACGTTATAGGGCAGATGCAGGGTTTTGGGTTTGGGCCTGGGGTTGAGCGTTCAGTTCCCCAGGAGTAGTGTTTAGGCCCTATGTTGTTCTTTTAATGCAGCCGGGGGCTGAATAGGAGCCTTCGGGTGGGGCACTTGGAGGTCTTTGGCCTTCTGCATACCCATGTTTAACTGTACTTTCAACTAACTA
Source organism: Symbiodinium pilosum (assembly GCA_905231905.1). Lineage (NCBI taxonomy): Eukaryota > Dinophyceae > Suessiales > Symbiodiniaceae > Symbiodinium > Symbiodinium pilosum. The sequence goes on along the minus strand of CAJNIZ010025891.1, from coordinate 7,229 downwards.
TAAGCTCCCTGAGCACCCTCGCGTGTTTATCATTGGCTGTGATAAGTTTCGCAGGAAGATGGTTACAAGCACCCATGCGCCTGCAGGCCATGAGGAAACAGTTGGGTGTTGTTGACGGCCATAGCCCCAGAAAATCTGCAATTTCTAACCGTAAACACCTGAGGCCCGATGCACAAACCTCACACTTTGAGCCATGCATAGCTTCTTCAAGCGACTAGTGTCATTATGCGGAAACTATACTCCCCAATAGATAAGATTACACCCCCGCCAAGCACAAACCCTAAGCCACGAAGAACTTCTTCAAGCGAGCAGTATTATGTGCGGATACTAGAGTCCCAACAGATAAGATTACACCCTCCTGTTGGGTGGCATTTTGCAAGGGGAACGCAGTCTCACGCTTGGGTTGAACTGTAAAAGTGCCACTCAAGGAACCACAAAAGGCCCTGAGCGGAGGGAAAAAATGTGATGAACATTCACACTATTGCTCTAAGGGATTTGGAACCCCAGTAGAAATTAAAATTTCAGCTAAATATTAGGATTGTTGGTAACAGAAATTAATAAATATTTTCAGGAACCTTGTAGATTATGCCTCGCGCAGATTGCATAGCAGCGAGCCTGTTAAACCTCACCCGGGCCACCCCTCAGAGCCTAGAGGATGCCTATCTGCTTGTTTAGGGTTTAGGGTTTAGGGTTTAGGGCAAGGGCTCCAATGTAGTCTATAGGCCCTGAAGCCTACACCCTCACCCGTCAAAATAGCAAACCTTGATCCACAACAGCCTCTAACCCCTCATCAACGTCTATACCCCGTAAACCCGGATCCCGGAACTCTGTAGCCCATAGCCCTGGATCGTATATCCCTAAACCGTGAACCCTACACCCCAAAGCCTAATTCAAAGACAAATCCCTGAATCCTATATCCCCTGAACTCTAGAGCGCTTACACCCTAAACCATACGGCCTAATCCTTAAACTGCCCTAAACCCTATAGACCCTCCCTACATCTAAATCCTAAACCCTAAACCTTAAACCGTTAAACCTAGAACCGAAGCCTTAAGCCCTACAAACCCTAAACCATCCACGGTAAACCGTAAACGGTAAACCCCAAAAAGCCAACCTTTCCGCGCTGCCAAAGCTCGTCTTCAAGCCTCGGGTTATCTCGTGCGCGGGCGTTCTGGGGATTCAAGGATACGGGTTTAGGAGTTTAGGGTTTGGGGCTTAGGAATTTCCAGGGTTCAAGGAGTCTATGGAGGATTGCAGGGTCTAGGTTGCACAGTCGATTTTAGGGAGTAAGGTCAAGGTTAAGGGGTTAGGTTTAGGAATAATGGCGTAGGGTTGAGGTCTTAAACGTTCTAGGACTTAACGATTGGAGTTAAGGGATTCTAGGCTTTAGGGATGGGCTTTGAGGGTCTTAGGTTTAGGCTTCCGGGGCTATAGGGCTGAGGCTTCAGAACTTGGAGCTGAGGGGTTGGAATGTTGCGAGGTTACAGGAGTGGGTATATATGGGGGTTTCCCAAAAATAGGGGTACCTTTTTAGGGAGGTCCCTATAGTAAGGATTATGGTATTTTGCGGGTCTATATTGGGGTCCCCTTATTTTGGGAAATTACCATATATGGGTTATGATGACTCAGGGTGATATTTGCCAAGGCTGATCCAGCCTCGATGTTTGGAACCCCCAAACCCCCCCTCTACTCCCTCTTGTCTTTCTCCAATTTTGGATAATGTTTGTAGACTTCCAGCGGGTTCAGGGTTCCGGGTCTACGTACACCACCTTGCTTTCTGTGCACCCCAACAGCCGAGGCGGGTGCGCGATAGCGTCTGGGATGTAGTAGGCGTCAGGGATTCATGTTTTGAGTTTCTAAGAACGATCGTGGAGGACACTTTGTACGACAACCTTCTATCCCAAGCAACGCCAGGTGCGCGACGGTCGGAGTATTCCTTCCTCCAAGCGAACATGGTACCCCAATAAGAAAAGATGGAAAACCCACACAACATCTTTTGGAGGTTTCATGTTAGTTTTGCGGCAGCATAACACCTCTAGCCTAAGCGCTTTCGATACAAGGCCCAGCTGCAGCTGGTGCGCATCAGCAAGACCTCCGGCATCCAGGATCAAGGCCTATAAACCTCAAACTATCAACCCCGAGCCGTAAACCCTAATCCATACTAAACCTTAACTAGATGAAGGCTGGCTGAAACCTCAAAGATCTTCAGTTTTCGAACCCGATATACCTGTATGTATACATATATATATATATGTATATGTACATATATATATATATACATATAACTGTTTATAGTCATAGTCTAACTTTCGAGTCTAGGCGGGATCCTGAACCTCCTTGGGAACCTCGCCTTTCCAGCCTTTGTCTGATCTACACTCAACACTGAATCCTAAAAGGGTTTAGGGTTCAGAGTTTCGGGTTTAGGGTTTAGGGATGCCATTGTTGCTTGCCCATGACATTCCACCCGATCTTGCAAAGAAGACTAGAGGCAAGGGATACCCCATGATTCGATGACTAAAAGGGGTACAGGATGGTGGGGATTGTAGAGGAATCTGGGTTCAGGTTTTGGGCTTTTGGGCTCAATATTTTCGGATTTCAGGGCCGACATTTGCCGGCCCAGACGAGTTCTCAAGGCCTACGGAAATCTCCTCAAGCCACACGACTCCGCATGACCATGAACCCTTGGAATTTTAAACATCAAAGAGAAAGAGCCCGCAATACTGAGAAACCCCCCAACACTGAATTTACACTTCCTATACCCAAATTCCCGAAGCCCTGAGCCTAAATCCCTACAGCCAACTAATCGCAAGCCCTATACTCCCTATACCCTCCGAAGCCCTTCACCTTTACGTCCAGGCGCGACTTCATCTTGGACAGCAACTCAGTATCGTCGCCTTCGCCACGCTCCCGCGCCTTTGGGGAAACGCCAAGATTGCAATGAGGGACTCCCTAAACCGGTTTAGGGTTTAGGGTAAGCCCTACACCCTGAACTCCACAGGCCTCCTTCTTCTGCAGCTTTGCTATTTCAGGCAAGATTTTGAAATTGATGGTCTTCACCTGAAAACAAAAACGACAATACATAAATATAGACTTCTTCACCTCCACCAGAATCATTGTAGAACAAATCCACAAGAAAGGCCCCCTAAAACCCTAAATAGTTTGCCATGTCTTGAGCAACCTTGAGCCCTCATCCCTTTTCCGGGGTTTAAGGTTTTAGGGTTTAGGGCTCAGGGCTTAAAGGCTTAGGGTGCAGGGTTTTAAGGTTTTAGGATTTAGGGTCTTAGGGCTTTAGGGTTCTGAACCCTAAGCAGGCAATAACGAATTTATGCTTTTTCCCTTTCAACGCAAGCTGACCTGCTGCTGCTTAACAAAGAGTCGGGCCGTGGATTTCTATGATTGCCGCTATGTACTGCCCATACATACACTGTCCGGGTTGAGGGTTTGGGGTGCAGGGCAGTGTCATACACGAACGTCGAAAACCAAGGCCCTGGACACACAGAAACCTACCTACATGGGGGTTTCCCAAAATGGGGGGACCCCAATATAGACCCTAATATACTATATTCCTTATTATAGGGACCCCCAAAAAGGTACCCTTATGTTTGGGGAAATCCCTACATTCCTTCCCCCCGAGCACCAGGAAACTCAGGCGAACGCTGTTGCTATGAGCCTCTGCAGCTGATTCTCCTTGACTCATTCGTGCGGCAATAGTCTCAATGCATGGGGTCCAAACAACCCGAAACCCTAAACCCTAAACCTTAAACCGACCCGAAGCAGGTGCTATTGATAGACTTCGAGCCCTGAAGGTCTGGACGGTTCAGTTTTTTAGGCTCAGGGTAGCATTGTGGGCTTAGTGGCCCTACCTGCAACTCCAGTTACCACTTCAGACGACTAAACTGTAGGCGCTTGGGGTTACAGGTAGGGATTGGAGCTGAGGGCTTGAGGATTTCCGGACGTGGGACTAAGCTTCCGGGGGCTCTGCTGGTCTAGCATAGGTGTTACACAGTCGCGTGAGGGCACCTGGAATGTGATGTGGATTTTTGAAGCTTTTCAAGCTATATGGGCGTCGCTCGCCAAAGCAGTACAGGCTTCAGTTCTCAAACCCTGCGTGGGGATTGCAGTTTCCAGTAAATAAGTAGGTAAACAGACAATCTCAGCCCTAACCCTGGGACACCCACACCAGCCCCGCTAACTAGCTTTACCTTAAAACGGTTTAGGGTTTAGGGTTTAGGGTTAAACCCTAGACCACCTCAGCCCCTGAACCTAAAATCTACGCATTCAGGTTTGACCTGTATGGGCCAGGCATTGCGCCTTTAGGGTGACTCAACAGAGCAAAGCCTCCGCCCGCCTAACTCTGGACCCCAAAGCCCCGAGACCCTGACCCTGAAGCTTGACCCCAAAAAATCGAGCCCAAGCACCAAAAGATCTGAGACTAAACCTTAACGCGCCCTAAACTGCCGAACATCTCCTTTCCTCCCTGAACCCAAAATTCTAAATCCTAGACACCAAACTCTAACCATTGTGGTCCGAATAGCCCATAGTAGGTATAATTCATAGACTTGAGGGCCCACACTAGTATCTAGAACCTGAAACACAGTCATTTCTAGATTTTAGGATCCCAAACATTTTTTGGCAACTTAATTCCCCAGGCTACGCCAAGCCAGCTGGGGACCCAAACTACGACGCGCGAAGCTGTCGGTTCCGCCCGGATGGGTCCGCGAACATAGGGCCTCTCTATTGGTATCTAATGTTGGGATTATACGGGGTTATATAGAGATAAGAGATCACCACATAAATTGAGAATCACATGGAAAAGAACATGGGCAATTCAACAAAAACTACGTCATCTAAGGTTGAAACTGGCATCCCCCATGATTGCTTGAGGGTCCCAACGCCCAAATATTGGGGGTTTAAGTTACGAAAACCATGCAGATTGGGGTATACGCCCGATTGTTTGGCTACTTGCACACTGAGCGGTTTATCAAAGGATCTTTGGGCCAAGGTGTAGGGTGTAGGGTGTATGGATTTAGGGTTTAAGGTTTAGGGTCTATGGTTTAGAGAGCGTGAATTTTTTGAAGCGCCTAAATACAGATAAAGTTCTCTTTCTTTCTGAGGTTAGGATTCAGGGTTGTGTGGTTTGGAGTTTGGACCTTCTGCCTCAAGGTGAGCCGTATGCTCCAGCCCATGACCCAATTACCTATTGTCAAAACTTGGTCGATTAGCCAAGGCAAAGCTTTGCTGAAAGCAAAGCCAGAGTGGCACAACTCTGTCCGAGTGCTGCCTTCGTTCGGTACCAAGACCCAACGCTTCAAGAACAAGACCCTAAATCCGAACCCAAATTCCCAAGCCACAACCCTGAAACCCCAAACTCTAAGCCCAGAAGTAAGGCCAAAGCCTAAGCCCGGAACCTAAACCCCCTGAACTTGTATGGACAGCAAAGCGTAAGCCTAATGGCTGACCCAGCTAAAGTAAGTCACTCCGCATCCGAAAAAGCAAAGTCCCGTTGCACGTCAGATTGTTTCGATAGCTCTTACCCAGTACCAGACTGATAAGAGCTGTAATGCGTTTGGGCGGTTTCGGGTTTCAGACAGCCGCCTAGGAACATGAGCACTGTTCTATGCTTTTTACCGTGGCAACACTCCAGTCAGTTCATGAATTTCTTGCAACATGTACAGATCCAGTGGAAACCCTAAGGATCCAAATAGCCCATTGTAGGTGACGTTCACAAACTTTGGGGCCCAATGTAGGTATTATCTGTATACTTGGATCCCTATAGGAGGATGCTACTGCGTATTGGGAACGATCGGCTGCGACCCTAAACTCTAAACCTTAAAGCTTGAGCCTTTCCGCCAAAGCCTTGAAGCCACAAACACCTGAACTTCAAAATGCGGTAATTACCTTAAAGCCTGAAACAGGAACCCAAAACTATAAACAGCCAGGCCCAAACCAGAAACCCTAAACCCCTGCCTCACCCTCAACCTTAGACTCTACCTGTAACCCCTGCTACAAAAAGTTTACTGGTTCATAATGGTGCATACGCACTTACTACAAGGTTAAAGCTATTAGGTAGCAGGTATCGCCCTGAAGCGCTGAAGGCATGAGAGCTACAGTCAATATTTCCTACATGATATGCTGGACACGGGGGCCATATTAGGGACAATACTAAACTACAAGAGGGACACCTACGTCCGCTGTTAAGGGTCCCTGAATAACGCTGATAGCGACCTTGGTTCATGTGGCCTGGCCCACTTGCGCCGCTGTTCGGCGCCAGAATCCACGGGAAGGCCTGCTTTGGATCTAATTCTCTCTTCCCCAATGACTAGGGCTTTAAAAAGTTTAAACTTCACTATAGAGACCCAAAAAAGAAGCCCAAAAAGGTTAAAGCGCTTCGTTGTCTATAGTACACCCCCAGCGTGGTTGCGTGGGGTATACTGCTCATGCACAAATTAAACACTCTCTCCCCAAGATCTGAGCTCCAAAGGATACGGTTTTGGGGCGACCACAGGAATACGGAGGGTGTATCGCAGTGATCTAGCCCCAGGTACAATAGTTGCACTTAGCAGTTCTGATACGAGATTGCCCGACAAGAGAGGGGGGCGCATACGTATAGCGGGTACCACGTTATTATAGCCCCACTGACCCATACAATAGACATTGGCCCGTTGTACTGTAATAGCACCGGCTTGTGAAAGGAAATCAAAGGTCCGTAAGAAGGTGGATGAGCGGTGTACCAGCAGAGGATTTGGTAATTGCTTCGCCTGTGACGGTGGTGGCAGGAAATAATATGCCAACTTGGATTTTTGGGCGTGCTTAGGGACATCTTGCAAAAATCTTCCGCCCATCGTCCGAACGTTAAGCGGACTGAGGGTTTGAAAGGTGATAAACAAGTCTAACATCAACTCTATCAAGGAGACTTTCCCCGGAGATGGGCACTCACTGGTGGGCCATCTCAATTGATTGAAGTAGTGACATACCAAGAAAAGCCAGTTGGGGTCCCAAGTATCTGACGCAAATGACCACGGGCGTGGGACCGGATGTTGGACAAGTTGGAGGGGTGGTTGGATCATTTCTTCCTGGTCTTGGCTATCGGCACCCCTATTTGGGTCAGTTGGTGTGATCCTGGTAAGGAGTCTTGAACACGCCTTTGCTCTTGTCAGCAAGGTTTTCTCCTCCTCTCCTGACCATGAGGGGTTGTGATAGTTCCTCCCTACCGTAGCCATTTTGGCTCAA
>CAJNIZ010025880.1:59645-76390 GCA_905231905.1 Symbiodinium pilosum | reverse complement strand
TAATTTTGGGAAACCCCCACATGGCAGTTAGAAGCAATCCAGTTTTTGCCCCTTTTGCCACTTGGAGGCAAGAAGCTGAACGGATCCATCCAGAGGCACGTTTGAACCACTGGACCCTGTTTTCTTGACGTGGTTTTCCAACAGTTAGGGGTCCCTTTGAGGGGGTTATGGGGTCCCGATAGCAAGGTTTGTGGTATATATGGGTTTAGATTCCGACCCCTTGTTTGAAACTACCATAGTTACGAGGGGAGGGCTTCCAAAAAAGTTGGGCGTTCCCTGCTTTTGTTCTCAGGGATCCATTATGAAGCATTATAGTATGTGTTTCGGGGATGTGGAGTTTGCGCCTTCGGCCTCATTCCCTGGCCATCCCCGATTAACTGGCCATCCCCGATTAACAAGCGTCGCGAATTTATCATGGTGCTCCTGTACTGTTAGTGGCAGCATGAGCTGAACATGAAAGAGCGCTTAACTAATCTTCACCTGGATACTAAGAGGAGTTTGGCTGCCCCACCCGGTATGATGAGGGCTCTATAATTGTCATATTGTGGATCCACCGTATGTGACAGATGGGGTCCTAATTGTAGGGCTGGGGGGTAACCAAAATCTCATTGTTGCCAAGTGGAGGCTTCTGTATGGCCAACCCTGAGTGAGGCCATGAGCTACAACGCCGCGATCAGCGCTTGCCAGACTCTTGTTTGCTGCCATGCTAAATGCTAAAGACAACCCTGAACGCCCCGCAAGCGACAGAGAATGCTACACCCTATGGATCCTCCAATCAAACCGGCCCCAAATCTTGAGACGACCCCTGCTGGCCTGCTCCTCAGGGCACAAAAAAGCTTGCATCAGCCTTACAGCACGCAGTCTTGCCTCAATCAAAGTGTTCGCAGGCCGTATTTGAATCCATAATGGCCCTGGTAGAACTCCTTATATAATTCCCCACATTTTCTTAGGGGCTCCGATTTTTAGATCCCCTAAAGCCTACTAATGTATAGTAGTTTCCATTTTCTTTTCCATTATTGCTATTCTTCCCAGTATTACTATTATTACTACTATTACTATTACTATTACTATTATTACCATTATTACTATTATTACTATTATTACTATTATTATTAAAATTATTACTATTATTACTAGTATTACTATTATTGTTATTATTACTTAGGGGTCTGGCTGAGGCAGGAGGCCTCTCACCTTGCAGCTTAGGAAGTCAGCGCAGTGGGAGAGGGGACTTTGTCTCTTGGCTCGTTCCGGGGCCGCACACTGGGGTGGCGGGTTCAGAGCGACATGTACTGCGAAAACCGAAAAAATTGCAGTATAACTATCCTAGATTCCTTGTTATGGTATCAGTACATACCTCAAACGGACCTCAAAAGGACCCCGGCCCTACAGTAGGCCATAAGTATGACTATGACGCTGGTGTAGGAGCTACGGTATACACCAGCGCCTTTAAGCAGAGAAAAGGGATTCAATATGCAGCTAGGTACAGAACCATACGTATGTGTCATTTGAGCTTTAGTCCAAATTCCTTACAGGGGGTAATATAGGGGAGTGTTCTGGAGGTTATTGAGGGGGATGCCAGGAGTTTAGACCATAGCTCATATGTGTTATTTGGCGCCCCCATCCTCCTCAGCATTCCCACAACAACGTCCCTTCCTGCTTAGGCTCTACCTACGCATGCTTAATTAAGGGGGAGATGGGGCAGTGAATTTAGGTACCATTACAGTGGTGTATATATATATATAGATAGATATAGATATAGATATATATATATATATATGTATACACATGGATCCACCCCCCCACCCACTCTCCCTCAAGCACCTAATGACGAACTGTGGAAGGAGACCTGGCGGTTGTCAGGCTTGTAGACTTGCATGGACATGGCGGTCTGGCCAATTTTATTGATAGAAGTACTAGAAATGAGCATAATTCGTATTAGACATGTTCATACTAAGTACTTCAAATAATCATAACAAGTGCTAGCTTTGATCATAATACTAGTCGCACTAACAAGAACTGGAATAATAGGACTTTGGCAAAACAAGCTTGTAAATGATGACAGACCGATCAGCTTGCCTGGGGGCCCGCTTCAAGGTACATAAATATCGTATTATTGAAAAAATTCCCTGACCCTGAAAATGAAAACCCCGCATTCTAGCACCCTTAGATTGAGGAAATATTCATTATCAGGGAGGTGGGGGTGTCACTATCAAGAAACAATGTGCTGTTACAGTAATGTTCATAGTGGCGGGTTGAAACCAAGAGGGAACACGCATTTCTCCCTCTTCGAGATCCCTCTTCTGCACGCCTCTCGGGCTAAGCGCAGCTTTACCGCCATAGTGACCCGGTGACCCCCATGACCCCCATGTCTGTCTACTTCCTGCAGAGCTTCTTTCAAAGCAAAGAACTGTATACCCAATGTAAGGTCCTTCACGTCCATAAGCCCTATAAACCTTAGATCCCCCTGAACCCCTAAATCTTAAACCTAACCCGTAAATCTTAATCAGTAACCCTCAAACCCTGAACTTTGAACTCTCAACCCCCAAAACACCTCAGACCTGAAGCCCTAAACCCCCGAATCTCTAAACCTTAAGCCCCAAACCCTAAACCCTAGGCATGCCAACTTTGAAGCTCGAGCCGAACGAAATCAGCCACGGGGCTTGGAAGTTGGGGTTTAGAGCTTTAGGGTTTCGGGATTTAGGGTTTAGGGCTTCAGGGTTCAGGGTTTAGGTGTTTAGGGTTCAGGGGTTTAGGGTTTGTGATTTTAGGGTTTGAAAGTTCTTCGGCGGATGGAGGACGAGGGGGACCAGGATGCGCGATTGGACCTTAACAGTACCTTAGTCAACCCTTATTAGTCAAATAGCCCATAGTCCAGCGACGCCACAAACCCTGTCAAGAGCTCATGGTTCTGAGAAATCCCCAGAGGGGCCCGCAAGATGTAGTCAATCTGAGATCCGCGTTCGTGCTCCACACCCTTATCCATGATCCCTCCATGTCGCTTTTTTCAACTTTCAAAGTTCAGCACTAGCTGCTTAGGGTTCGAATTTCAATGCTTACTGCTTAGGGGCCTCCAAAACTTAACCCTGAACACTATAGACCCTAAACCCTGAAGCACAGCCCCCGGACCGACAGCCCTAGACTAGAGTCCAAATTGCCAGCAAAGGCCTCAGGACTTAGACTGCTGGCCAACGGTTTCAGAACGCGTTTCGTGCACGCCTTGTTTTGCCCGAACGGAAACTACTTGAGGTTTGTTAGCCCTAAAAACCTTGATCTAACCCAAGGTCCATGTCATTCTCCACCATCTGTTCCAGTTGTTTCGCCATTATTCTTTTGATTTCTTTCGATTGTCAGAAACTGGAATCGGAAGTGGGAAATACTTTTAGGATTACACAGGGGGTTATAGTGTGCTGAACAATAAGCACCATCGTCCCCTTGAATTCCTCATATAAGTCTGGCGCAATCTTGCCTAGGAACCCGATTCTAGTTACTCGGGCCCCTAGAATCCCTACAGTATTTGTCTTCTCCACATGACCCCCAACATAGCCGTACATAATCCCGGCATGATCTACTGGGGACCTGGACCTCCATTCATCTTCAACAAGTCTAGGGTTTAGGGTTCAGGGTTTAGGGTTTAGGGTCTACTCTGAACCACCCAGTATTTTGAATGGATCCGCCGCCGGACCCTGCCTATTTCCAAAACAATCTCACTTTTTCTGAGCCCAAAACTATACCTGCTGCCCTTCAAGCCCTTAGGATTCGCAGGTTGTCACGGCTTGAAAAGCTTGACTACATCTCTAGACCTCCCTCAAGACCTTGACTCTCTAAACCCTATAAAGCCTGACCTGAACCTTGAAACCCTCTTACCTTCTTCGAGGTCCAAGCACAAGGTTTCTTATAAAACTAGGTCACATAAAACCCAGGAGCCCGTTTAAATCCTAGGGTCCTGGGGATCCTAGATTGTGAGTACTGCTGATTAGTTATGGTACTTATTCCTATTTATGATTATGAAGGATTATTGACCTAAACCCTCAACCCTCCGATGTAGCAGGCTATGCTGCAGCTGTGAGTGCCTGCGAAGAAGCTTGTCGAGCCGCATCGGCTTAGGAGGCCCATTTTGGAGGCCCATTTTGGGGTGAATTCACTTGGGTTTGGGGTGTAGGGATGAACCCAGAGGGTCCATGTACGTACTTGGGATATGGGTAATAGTAATAGTAATTATAGTACAGGTTTTGGGTAAGTATATGATTATTAGGTACTTGTACCCTTAGGGCAAGGTTTAGGGTTTAGGGATGAAGCGAGTATAGGAAGTAGGGTCTTGGGTGCAGGCTCCGGGGTTCAGGGATCAGGGTTGGCTTAGGCTCTATAATAGGGTTTCGGGTCGGTTTAGTGTTTCGGGTTTAGGCTTTAGTGTATGGGCGGTGCTGCTGTGAGCCTGACAGATGGACTGAGTACGGGGCGGCGAAGCCCGGGGGAGGGAAGCAATTCCTTCCTCCATAGCCTGAACGGAAGAAAGGAAGAGAGAGAGAGAGAGAGAGAGAGAGAGAGGCGCTTGCGTTCGGGTTTGAGGTTGGTTCAGGGTTTAGGCTTTCGAGTTCACACTTGCAGGTTGGTGGTGGATTCTCATTGCTTTTCAGCGGGCGGTGGGGAGGGATTATAGGTACCAATTATGGTGAACATGTTCACAGTTTTGGGGAGGCCATATAAGGATTGTTCTAGGGATCGGCTCTCTCTTAAGCGGGTTGTGTGTGGTGATTGTTGAATTGGCTAGGGTTTCGGGATTTAGGTATGGGCGGGGTGAGGAGTTGGGCTTCAGATACTCGAGTCTAGGATGTGGGAGGCTTGCTCTGATTATTCGAACCCTAAACCGATTGGTGGCTTTCGGACTTGCTGTTCAGGATCGGAGTGTTGCAGGTGCGCTTTCAGGCATTGAGTTTTCGGCTTTGGGGCTTGGGGGACCAGACAGTAGGCAGGATGTCCATGGCCTCGCAGGTAATTATAGACCGGGATTATATGGTAGTTTCCCAAAATAGGGGGACCCAATATAGAGTCAAATATAGTAGAATCCTTATTATGGGGATCCCCAAAATGGGACCCCTACTTTTGGGAAACCCCCACATCTTGTGTAATTTAGTAGTATTTGGGGGCCTATGACTCGGGGAGGGCTTAGGCTTAAACAAGAGATGGGTTTAGGGTTTAGGGTTTAGGGTTTGGGGTTTGGGGTTTGGGGTTTGGGGTTTAGGGTTTAGGGTTTGGGGTTTAGGGTTTAGGGTTTAGGGTTTGGGGGTTTCTCCAAACAAGCACTGTCGAGGTGCTGCACATGGGGTCCCTCAGGAGTTATGGCTTAGCAATATGCATCATCAACTGAGTCTAAACTCCTTAAAGGGTGTCTATAGGGGATTATACAGGGGACCATTAGAGGGGTTATTCAGGGGGATACTAGGACTTGAAGCTATAGCTCATCTAGCAACATGTCTTCCTGTAAAACCCCTCAGTTTCGAAAGCCCTGACACAAACTAGTCTTCCCCCAGCTAACATAGCTTCTCTCACAAGAACGTTATAGTCTTTGTTGCGACCCCCCCCCCCTTTGGGGTTCAATGCTACTTTGGGGCCTATTCAAAGTACGTAATCTTCGAGTTTCGGCCCGTAGGACGCTGCACAAGCATGGAACCTCGGCTTTACAGGATATGGCAGCTTCAGCACGAGGATATCTGGGTGCGATGCTAAGTGCCTGCATCTTCTGGCAGCATTCCTCTTTGAATCCACGGGCCCGTACCCCCACCATGTAAACTTTAAATTACAAGATCCTTAAGAGGGCTGCTTCAAGAGAGGGAGTGGTGGGAAGGGGCTTGGAGACCGCCAGGAGGGACAGGAGAGTATTGGAGACTGCTAGGTTGCCTACCCCTCCTTGAGCAACCATAAACCCTCAAACCCTGAACCGATCCTGCAATGGCGAATAACCCCTCCTTGAGCAACCATAAACCCTCAAACCCTGAACCGATCCTGCAATGGCGAATAGACCTTGCTTCGCTAGGTTCCACGTTTCAAGAGCTCACTGCGTACCAATTGGAGACCGTGCCCTTTGAAGCAAGGCCGGCCAGCTAGCTGCAGGGTCAGGGGCTCAGTGTATAGGATGTGCTGTAGCTAGGAAGGGTTTGGGATTGAGGTTTCGGGCTCCATCCCATTGTGCTTGGCTTCAGCCTCCTCATAGAGATGGCCAAAACCACGGGACACTTGTTTTTTTCTCCCAATTACAACTACCCAACACTTGCCCGCGAGTTGCTTTGTGGGATACTACACCCCCTTCTGGCTGCTGTGGTGGACGTTTAAAACAGGCATGTAACTTGTCGCCAGCACGCCGTAGGTGTTCGAACGCCTTCGCTGTTGTTCAAAGTGCAGTAGTGAACATCAGCGGGTGATGGTGGCGTGTTGTCGCAAGGCGCTACTGCGGTCTATTGATATTACAAACCTCGAAATGAGAAATCCATAAATATCGCATGACGCTTCTTGCGTGCTTATGATGAGGTTTGGTGCACCCTAAACTCTAACTCTTAAATCCCCAGGCAAGCTGAGTCGGTTTGTCGTCAAAGCGAGTGGACTGCACAAGCCAGGCTGCTATAGCGCCATTCTTGCAATGCGATGTCTAGAGACACTGACCTAAGAAGCCTGGCCCACCGCCCCAAGCTGCGTCCAGAAGGGGATAGTGTAGTAAACCTGAACTTTGTCTCAGGTTATCGCGTCCATGCAGTAGGTGCTGGCCACTACTCCATGCTTGCCCTGGCGAAGCTCAGGTGCAGGGTTTAATGTTTGGGAGGTTTAGGCTGTATAGTTTTCCAAGATCGGGTTCAGGGTTTAGATTTTGTGCCTTCCGTGTAGGCCAGACAGCAACAGCTAAGACGCCAGGGAGGGAAGATTCTATTTCAAGACTCCTGCAAAAAAAGCTACCTAAAGATCAGGTGTGATAGGTGGTAGTACACAGACGTCATAGCTTATGCCCCACGGACCCAGTGTTCAGGAACCAACCGCGAAAGCCAAGATAGAGAGTAAGAAGAAGTTAAGTGCTAGAACTATCCGCACCGCATCGTCCGACGTGTCAGTAGTTTCCATTTATTTTCCAATATCCCAATACCCCAAGATAGCCCCAATTCAGAGTAGTTTCCATGTTCTTTTCCATTCTCCCCATATAACCTCAAGAGGACAGCCATAATTAGGCCATAGAGGTGCTCGAAAGCCCAAAACCGACGAGGGGTGCATGCTTGCTTTGGAAGCAACTGCATGGTCACACTAGCAGTGGAATTGCTCCCGCAGCCAAAGTTCTAAACCTCGGGCTTCTACGTAGATTTCCAAAATGAGAGTTGCCCTGAATCATTCCCAAGAAATATTTTGTGCAAAGGGACGGAGCAAGTCACGCTTGGTTGCTGGATTCGCTCTACTTGCCAAAGCCATCCGGGATCCTCTTTGAGGGAAATCACGAAGAAGAGTCACAGTCACAGCATTTTTCTTGGGTACAAAGAGATTCCCTAATTCACGAGCCCTGGCGTCGTTCAAACCTTGAGTGAGTAGCCATCATCACGGGCATCATCAACATCTCCAACGTTTGACGCTCTGCTACGCCAGACGTTTCTCATGTGCCACTTGCGCTTGGGTATTTCGTCAGCATAGGCACTTGTACGCATGCTGCTCGGACAAATCCATTGGCACATCTGCGATTTGCCTAGGCTCTACCCATCCATAGTGCCATCATACATAACTCGCACTCTGAACCCTAAACTTTCGGATCCTGTTGGTTCTGTTGGTTTCGATTACAAAAAGCGCCCCAGGCCTTTGGGTCTCGCTGCCCATTGCAAGAACAGGGTCCCAGCACACCTCATGCCGCATGCCTGAAAAGTGCGGCGTGCTTCTGCCGGCGGTTTTTCCATGGCTCTAGTCAAGGGCACGTAAACCGGCCAATAATCATGTATTAGCCCAAAGCCTACACTATAACTCCTAGGACCAAAACCCTTGAATGGGTACTTGGACCCTCTCTGGGTAAGGCCATTGGAGGACAACACAACAGCCGTGTTCGTCATGATCTCTGTGAATCGCCACGCTAGGAGCTCGGAGCCCCAAAATGCTGAGAGACATAGGTACCCATTGGGGTAATATTAGGGTTGTATTGGGGTTATACGGGATAATGGAAAATAAAATGGAAACTATAGGGGTTTCTACCCCCAACATCTATGGAAAAATGGCCTTTCGCTATGTTTTTGGTTAATGGACTTTGGGCCATTGCTTTAATTGCCTACTTTTGGGCTTCAGGTAAAGCCCGCAACATCAGGTATTCTTAGTTTAGTGCGATTGTAAAGATGAAGAGAATATGCCTAAACCATCTTAAAATTCTAACCCTAAACCCGAAATATGCAGTACCGCTGCGATGAGGTGTTCTGATTGTCAGGCAGAAAGCAGTTCTTGTTACCAGGGCTACTACAGTACGGGTTGCAACGCTATGTCGTCACTCCCCGCAACCCTTTCGTCTTAGATAATATATGATATGATGGTTTGTTGCGGGAGGGGGAGGGGGCGTGCCTAATGTTATGAGCGTTGGCTTGCTTTTGGACCAACTGCCAGGGCCCCGCATGGCGCACCCTGCTCCCTCATCAGTTCACGACCTTTGACATCGACAACCCTTTAGTTGCCTCAAGTCAAAGTTGTCCTCAGTAAATGCCAAGCCCCTAAACCCCATACCCCCTTACGGGGCACTCATTTGAGCCTTGGACAAACGAC
This sequence comes from Symbiodinium pilosum, assembly GCA_905231905.1. Lineage (NCBI taxonomy): Eukaryota > Dinophyceae > Suessiales > Symbiodiniaceae > Symbiodinium > Symbiodinium pilosum. Next base: position 67,627 of record CAJNIZ010025880.1, on the reverse strand, counting down.
ACTTCCCGCAAAGTTGATGGCGCGGCTAAACCCCTCCAAACCTTAAACCCTCAAGAAAGCATGAAGTGCTAGGCCTTGAAGTAAGCCCCGGAGCTAGTTTAATCCAGGTCTGGAAGGGACAGCAAGCCATAGGGTTTAGGGTTTAGGGTTTAGGGTTTAGGGGTTCAGGGTGTCCAAAGCACGGGGAGTCTCTTCTGGAAGTCCCATGGAACTTATAGCCTAGGTTGGGCCCCCACCCACTGATAGTGATCACAAGAGGTATCGGTAATTATATTGGGGTCCTTATATATTCCTAGTATACCACTATGAGTGGGTGGGGGCCCAACCCAACTTATAGCCGGGAATGTGTAATATCTGGGGGTCCTTATATATTCCTACTATAGCACTATTAGTGGGTGGGGGCCCAACCCAACTTATAGTCGGGAATGTGTAATATCTGGGGGTCTAAGCGGGATCCGACATGTCTGGCAACTTCCAGATGGCCGCTCTTTTCGGCGTGCTTCTTCTTGTGGGACGCTGGTACAAGACATCAGGGCCTGCAGAAAGGCAGAATTACCTTGAAAAGATTCATGTCCATTTCTCTGAAGCCTGAGCCTAGGGGCTTATGGTTTGCGGTAAGTTTAGATAAGTAGATGCTACAAAGCTGGAGAATCAGCCCCTGTCCCATTTAGGGAGCCCTAAACCCTAAACCTTAAACAAGACTTAGCCAAAAAGTACTCGCGTCAAACCTTCCTCTCTCCATGTTGTAACTTTCGGTTTTCCCGCCGAAGACCTAATCCCTAAACTACCCTCAGCCCTTGACTTAAAGTTATCATTGCCCTAAACCCGAAAGGGTTTAGGGGGTTTAGGGTTTAGGGGGTTTAGGGTTAAGGGTTTATGCAAAGTTGGCTCAAAGTAGCCCACTGCGCCTAAAAAGGCCGCCCAGGAGGAGCTTTTAGGATGGCTCCGGCGGCGAGGTCGGTCACACGCGCGACCGCCGACGAGGAGGTGCTACCTAGATGTCCTACCTCTAACCAGGGGACTTTGGTAACACCAACCCAGGAAATTTGGGTTTAGGGCTTAGGGTTTAGGGGGGTTTTGGGAACCCCCAGCGCCCAAAATTTGGACCCTATGGCTATCATATGATGGTTGTAGGGTCCCAATTTCGAGGGTTGCTGTCATCCCTTACGTTCACTATTGCTGCGTGGGGGGCCCACGTGAGAGATACAGTTACAGCGTAGAAAAGCGCAGGACAAAATCCCCAAAACGACGTATCTTCAGGGTTTAGGTCTTGTTTTCGGGCTGAGGGTTAGGCATTGCAAACGTTTGGGGGCTTATGTGTAGGGTTTAAGATTCGTGGCTTGCGTTTTAAGTGCCGGGGTTTATCTAGGCTTACGTTCTAGGACTTAAATAGCGAGTTGTAACTGTACTGAGTGAATCTACGCTGAGGAGATTTGCCTGTGGGGTTCTTGATTTCTTCAAGGGGGTCGAACTTGCCAGCCTAAAGTCTCATGCCGTCCGTTGGGGCTCCAATGGAAAAGAACCTTGAAGCTGTTGTATTAGAATAGGGATTCTATAGGGGTTTTATAGGGAATAATGGAAAAGAAAATGGAAACCTTAGTCTAGAAAAAATCCTAGTCTAGATCCCTTTTAAAATCGAGGGTTCCAGGGTCCTCTAGGTTTGGGTTTAGCGTTTCGCGGGCTTTTCGGGTCTCAGATCAGGGGTCCCAAGGTTGTAGCCCTATATGGGGGTTTCCCAAAATTAGGGGGCCCTACTTGTGGGAAGCAACCACACAAGGTCATACCGCCATTCTCTTTCTCCAGTATGACCACGACGTAACAGTACCGAGATAATCCCTGAATCCTGTCTCATATGGTAACCCCAAACCTAGTGCACAAGGAAAAGGGGCCCGTCCAGTCAGGGAATCCTTTTGAAGAACAGCTTGAAAAGCATGGGGTCTCATATTGAGGGAATCAACTAGCGATCTTAGGGGTAAAGCGATGGAACCCACAGCTCTGAGCCAAAAACCCTTATGATAGGCTTCCCTTGTTTTCCTTTTGTCCCGGTGCGGGGTGGGAGGACCACTCTTTGAGACCCCTTTGTGTCCCTTACTTGAAGGGTCAGGGGGACTTAGTATGCATACCTATCACTCCTAGCAGCTATCCCATTCTTGACCTACTTACTGAGTCCCCTGACCTTGCAAGCAGTCTCACATCACGTTGCTCTGCGTAATGAAAAGAAGATCTAGAAGGACTCTGTACTGTGCCTGCAACCCACATTTGACAGGTTATGCCTTCTGCTTTGATCTCTATATATACATATAGTCAGTCATAACGCGACAACATGGATTCCTTAGCATTTAGGTAGGGAGGAGGGTCTTGGGGTTGGGCCCTTTGAGGTCGCAAGACTCGAGAATCAGAAGTTCAGGGCTTCCGCTTGGTTTAGCGCAACGTGATGTAGGGGTGAGAGTAATTAGGTCGGAAGCTTAGGCTGATTAAGGGCTTTAGAATTTAAGCAAGTTCCAGGTAAACCTTGCAGCTGGAACCTCCGACCCTAAACCCAAACTGGTGATTCAAGCTAGGTGGGGGATAAAAACGGATAGACCCGTCAAACCTGTAATCCTAGACCCTAAACCGTACCAGGAGCGACAGTGAGTAGGTTAACAATGGGATAAGCGGACTTCCTATATACTTGCTCCGGCTCACCAAGTTTCGCCAAAACACCAAGTAAGCCTTTGTGCAGAAGGTCGGAGGAGTAACCTGCGGCTGTTTCCAAGTTCCGGAATCACATGAGTCCTGGGAACTCGTGGGCAAAGGCACGATCTAGATCTAGGGTTCACAATCTAGGGTTTAAACCGTTTTTTTCCAAACATCCGGCGTCCGGCAAAGGTATAGACTTGGGAGATTGCTGAGGGGTTTGAGGGCTCTTTCACGGGCCTAACATTGAGTTTGTGGAACAGAAGGCGCGTCATGGCTCCTCCCAGTTTTGGGTTCCTTTGAAAGGGGTTCTTTGTGGTAGGACCTCAGCACTTTGAGGGTGTAGGGTTTAGGAGATGGTGTCTTGCTCCGGGAAGAAGGATCCAACATGAGGAAGGTTCAGTCTACTGTGCCTCCCCTTGTCTCATTTTGCAGACGGCTTAATGTGCTGGTCGTGACACACAGGCTCCCATGCCATATCATAGGCAGGGCTGCGCATGCGGCAGAACACAAATGCAATGGTACGCCCGGAGTCTAATTTAGCACACGAGCTATAGTAGAAATCCGTAAAGGGGTTATACAGGGATTGTATAGGGGAGTATTACAGGATTACAAAGGGGAGACTCGTAGTTTAGACTACAGCTCACATGCTTGTTGTTGCAGGTAAAGGCTCCTACAACAAGGTTGAGCAGGTTCGCTACGTGGGCAGTGGCCAGGGTAGCTATACCCAGGAGCTCGTCACAACACATGATGGCTATCAGATACCTGGACCGCAACCAGTACTTTGTTGCAGTGAAATGGGGCATCCTCTCACAATATTGGAGTAAAGTTCTTTCATGTGATTTTTCGGGATCCTAGGATACGGCCTGCCTTCATAGCCTGCTTTGGGAGTGTGGTTCTGCTTGCAATGTTTGCGACCTTCTTCATCGTCATGAGCCAGAATGTCTCCGCTGCAGGACACGATGAATTGATCCAGCCGTCTTTGGTCTATGACTGCTCTGAGGGGGCTGATTATCGTCTATGGTCTCCAGGGCAAAAAGACTTCTGCTGTGCCCATACCGGACGTGCATGTCCGCATGCCGATGAACGCTATGATTGTGATCAAGGGTATGGTCACTGGAAAAACGATTGGTCTCGAGCGCACCAGCGCTTCTGTTGCTACAAGCACCAAAGGGCTTGCAAGGTGAAGGTCGTTCATGAGACCAAGTTTGTACCAGTTTACCACACGAAGTTTCCAGGCTTTAATTTGAATGTTGCTTTGGCTTGTTGTTGATAACCTCTATTTCGTCCGGGCACAACCCTGAAGACATGCATGTCTATAAAGCGTCCAAAGCTGGGAACAGGACGGTGAACAAGTATGTCAAAGTGCCGGTCCAGGAGAAATCGCCACCCCATTACATATACAAGACTCGCTACAAGACGATCGTGCGCCACAGGTGGCCGTCGATCAAAAGACATAGTCTCTGCATGCTAGTCGTTTCCATGTATGACTGGAGTAAACTCGATGAGGACCCTTCATTGGGATTTCGACTTAGACGCATGTTGCACGTCCTTGCAGGTTAGTGGGACGTCATGATTTTTGTTGACTGACTAGTAGCTGAGTGGTGAGCTTTAACTTTGTTGGGCACATAACGCCCCATGTTAATTAAAAGGGTATTTCTTCGAGCCAAGAAATTCAGGAGCTAGGAATACCCATAGCCACATGAAGGGCACAAAGACTCCTCCGCAGGTATGTGCCCGTCCCAGTGCCTGCACCTGGCAAGACGAAAGTTGTCGTGAAGCATGTTGTGGAGCGCGTGCCGGTTCCGAATGTCGTTGTCAAGCATGTTGTGGATCATGCCCCCATGGTAGTTCATCATACAGGTGGCCTCGCTCATACCAGCTTCGTGTCCCACTATGACTGTGACGCAGGTTCGCCGAACTCAAAGGAGGGTTGGTCGGCCTTGAAAGAATGGTGCTGCACACATCTCCAGAAAGGCTGCGATATGTTTTCCCCTTGCGAGGCGCCTTGCATGTTGACTGGGCAGGTCAGCCACGAAGGCACCTGCGCGAGCAGCACGCGGTGGGCCTCTGCAAGCATGTTCGCGGGGCGCGTTGATGCATGTCAGCTGGCCCTGCACGAGGTTGTCATGAACTGTGATGTCTGCCATGATTGCCACATCCAGGACACTGGATGCAAAGCGCCTTCAAACCCTGGCATGAGCTCGCACATTCGGTACGGCACGAATCTCGCCCACTCCTTCCATAGTTGGCACCATTTAGGCAAGCAAGAGGAGAAGGTCCTTACAAGACATGTGTTGCCCGGCTGCTGTTAAGGAACTTTAAGATAAGCTACAATAAGATGCTTATGTGGTAATTCATATAGTTGCTGTATGAGTGCAGAATACATAACGTGGTTTCCCCATATGGTAATTCATTTTCGGTTGTCAAAATCATGCTCCAATTCTGTCTGAGCCCCCCTATACGAATGGGTCGTAGTATGCTGGTCCCAAGAATATTGGGATGATATAAGGCGCGGCCACAAGTTTGACACCGCAAACCAGGTTGTCCCGAGCTCATCACGCAGCAGCCTTCAACTGCGACGCAACAGAGTCCACATGGTCAGTCCCAAAGGGCATATGGTGTTGCAACGAGAAAGGCATCGGATGCGAACATTGAAGGCAGACATGATTGTCGGCCGCACCATTGTGGCAAAACTGTTGATGGATTTCCACCATCCTATACATACCTACTTCATCAAGTCGTTGTTCCTGAGTCTGAGAGTCCCCAATGCTTCGGAGGCTCTGTCCAAATGGGCAGACCTCGACCTCAAATCTCCAAGTTCACGCGTCCTGCAGCCACTCTCGACCCCAAGCAGCAAAAACCCGAAATCTAAAGACAGCGAGAAAACATGAGGATATAGGGCTTCCCGTTTATTACAGGCAACCCTTATGAGAGAGTGGTCGAGGACCAACGAAGAGTCCCAAGGCTTAGAAGGCTGGATGTCCTGAGGTGCAAAAGACCACCTCTCTTGAGGATTGAATCTACCCAGGGGTTCTGGTTTTAAGTTTAGGGTTTTGGGGTTAGCGTTCCTCCGGATTCTACCGACAGATGTCTAAGACATCGGCATTGCCCGTAAGAACTGCATGGGGCATTTTTTGGCTCGAATATGTAGGCATAGCAGGGTTGATATGAGCTACTATCAAAATGAGCCATATTAAGGGACCCTTATCAGTGGACATGGGTGTCCCTTTCATTTATAATTTAGCATAGTCCCCAATATACTCCCTAATAAGGAACCCATGTCCATTAAAATGTGTAATTAGGACATATTGACTGTAGGTCATATGAGTTTACTTGCAAGCACCGTCTAGTGGACTGAATGGTGGCATTTTGTTCTGGCATATTGGGCCCTGAGAATCAGTTTCCATGCACATTCCCGTATGAGCTTCTTTTGATTTCGCATTATCGGGGTGCTACCCCAAAACCCTTGGCCCAAGTGTAAAGAGGAGAAGCACTGGATCATGCACTATATTCTTCATCCGCCGGTACATTCACGATCCTTTTCCTCTCCAGGGAAGGCAGTTTCTAAAGCCAGCAAAACCTCTGATGGTTTAGGGTTTCAATTTGACACGTATAGAACCAAGCTAAGGGCACCTTTTCAGGGCTTGAGAACTCAAGGCATCGTGCAAGGGGTTGTCTTTGTTAGGTTTTCCCTCAGGAAACAGAAGCCTCTTGTCAGCCCCCCGACAGCCTCAAGCCTTAATCGAGCTTCTGACAACTAGTCAAGTTCACGGTTTTTGCACTCTATTTCGGTTTAGACCCCGCATGGCATGAGACCCAATTGTGCCAGAAAAGAGGTTTTAGGCTTCCAGGGTGGAGGGTCTCAGGGTGTAATCCAGGGTCTATCTGAGATTAGAAGTAGGGACCCGTTGCCTGGACCCCTTCAAACACCCAGGCCTACAGGTCCTTCAAGGGCTCTTTAGAACCCCTAAGTTAGGCCAAGCGCCCACAACCCTAAACCCTACACCGTATAGTGATCCTTATTATGTTATAAAGGGCCTGTTACTTAGGGAAGTTTGGGCCTGACTGTGGGATCCTTGGGGTGTAGGGGTTCGCCTTAGGGCTGGGGGCTTATGGGCGACGTGTAGGAAAGCCTTGCAAATCAGGATATGAGAAGGGCCTCAGTCATGAGTAAGTATCAAAGAAGGGGCCTCGTCTTTGGGGACTCCGCAATGCACCACGCATGCGCCGCCCTATCATTGAAGGCCCTGTAGGGACTTTGTAGCCGAGTGAGCAACCTTTAACCTCTTGGGCATTGGGTTTAGGGTTTTGGGCATAATCCCCCTTAGGTAGATAGAATATGGGGTACATTATTGGGGTTGTATAGGAAGAATGGAAAAGAAAACAGAAACTACTATATCATGATAGGGTATATATTGGGGTTATAATCCCAAGTACTATGGGGTATATGGGGATCTTATTCCAATATACCCAAAGCCATATTCTGTCTACCTAAGGGGGACTAGAACCCTAGTATGGTTGAAAGGCTAACTTTTTTTTGAGCTAGGAAACTAAGCGCTTAGAGGGGGCCCAAGTTTAGACGTGCACACTTCGACGGGTGTCGGTTTATTGAGAAAACAAGTCAGGGATGCACACTGCACAAGACTTTCAGGTCTGTAGATGTGCGGGGGTTACGGGCTCCAAGGTTCAAAGATATGTGCATTTCTACGAACAAACCCCTGACATAGCCCTCTCCCTACATAATTCCTACACGTCCCTGGGGTCGCCAGGGCCTCCCGTATTGGAACTGCCTGATGCTTCCGAGGCATACCATTGCCATTCCTCTGCCCGTTCCGAGCTGAGCACGAACATGTGGAACATTGGCTCCGAAGGCTAGCAGAGCACCCGCTTCTATATTTAGGATGCAGGGGTTGTAGGGTTTAGGAGTTGAAGTCTACGGATTCGGGGTTTGGGATTAGGTTTTATGGGGTGTAGGGATTAACTGTTGTTGGGATGATGTTGTTGATTGTTACAGCCCTTGCTTATCGCTATGGTTATTGTGACCCATCATTGCAAGCAGTGTTCTTCTCTTATGCCAGCTTTTTTTTGGTACTCCGCTGTTTCGAGGGCTGGGACACGACGGACCGGACTGTGAACTCTTTAGCCTAAGCTCCCTAGCCCTGAACTTAGGGTCTGTGGAGCATGTGTTGTTGACCATGGCTTAGCCGGAAACACCCATATGAATATGTATCTCACATGAATGATATGTTCATGTAGAACAGCAGTAGGGTGTCTGTGTATATATATATATAATAGAGAGAGAG
>CAJNIZ010025880.1:31518-59545 GCA_905231905.1 Symbiodinium pilosum | reverse complement strand
CTGGCCCTAAGGGTCCAAGTACTTAATAATCATATACTTGCCCAAAACCTGTACCATAATTACTGTTACCCAAAACCCAAGTACTTCGTTATTGGGCACATGGACCCTTTGGATGGACCCTGAGCCCGACTATCCTTGCTCAAGGCAGCCCGATGATATGAGCAGTTCCACACACCAGGCTCAACCTGCTACTCTTGTCAATGCCTGCGCTGAAAAAGTTTGACGTTCGCTGGTGTCTGAAGTCTCAACTGGAAGAGGGCCATACTGCTGTGAGTGCGAGGGCTGTGAACCCAAACTGGGACCCCTCAAGACATCACATAGCATGGTCCAACGGCTTCAAAGGGGCTCTACGGGCTTTCAAGCATGGTGTTACGGCGGTCCTGCAGTGTAAGTAGACTAGACGTTCTGTTGGGTTTCAGGTGCTGTTGTGCTGTCCACGGAGGTCATGTGAGGAGATTTGGTCGGATTTTGAATTGCCTGAATGGAAAGTTGCACTGTTTCATGCGCCTGCCCCTCCCCCTAGAATCGCCCCACACCGTCGCCGGCTCCTCTCTCAGCGGAAGGGACAGGACGTGGAAAGATTTTTCGGTCCCTCCAGCTGCCCAGCCGAGTTGAGTCAGGTCTGAGTGTCGGCTTTAGTGTTTGGGGTTTAGGTTTCAGGGTTTAGGGTTTGGGGTTTTGGGGTTTTAGGGTTTAGGGTTTTAGGGTTTAGGGTTTTAGGGTTTAGGGTTAGAAGTCGGCCCCCAACAAGGTATCAGCCAAAACGGATATGAAAATCTTGCCATGCGTATATAGACCTGCAGGTACTATGGTCTTCTACAAGAGCAGCTCCCAAAGCAACAGTGTCCAAGCCAGGGGTTCCAAGCCTCAGGGTCTAAGAAACTTCTTAAACACCGGACCCAACCCTCAAACCCCGAAAGCCACGCCCTGAATCCTAAACCCTCGAAAACCCTCAACCCTGAACTCTACGCCCAATCAGTCCTAAACCCCCAAACCCCAAAACGCCTAACTGCCCTAACCTTGAACTCTAAGCCCTAAAGCCTAAATCCCCAAACCCTTAACCCTGAACTCTGAGCCCTGTATCCTAAACCTCAAAACCCTTAAACCTGAACTCTAAGCTCTGAATCCTAAACCCCAAAACCTGAAACGTCAAAACCTATCCCGTAGGAGGACCCCACACCCTGTAATAGTGGTATAATAGGAATATAAGAGGACCTTAGTATACTCCCCATTATCCCCTATAGTCACCATTACTGGGTGGGGGGTCCACCTAACCTATCCCTACAGCCAGCCGAGGAGGATGGCGCCGGCGGCCGCAGAAGCCAGAGGCGCCAACTCAACAACCCTAATCTAAATCAGGGGCTAAATAAGCTATAGTATAAACTCCTCAAAGCGTGTGATATATGGGAGTATGTAGGGCACCATTATAAGCATTATAAGGGTTACTAAGGGGTATACTAGGAGTTTGGACAATGGTTCAAATAATTGTCAATATGACGGTCTTAGGCTAGGTGTATAGCTATAAAGTAGAGAATACTTCAAACAGACCTCAACTTGATATTTTTATTTGAGGCCTCTACATCAAATCCAGAGTTGTGCCTCGGGTTTTGGTGGCCGCTTAAGCCCTCCAGTGCAGTAACATCCTGAGGGTCCTATAGAACATAAGCAAGACGCAAAAAGCAATGTGCTTGGAAGTTGATGGCTAGGCTAACAGTTCCCGAGCCACGGTTTATTACTTAAGACTTCAGCGAGTATTTCCTGAAAGCTCGTACCAAACAGCGTGTTGGGAGATGTAGAGATTATCCGCCACAGCTTTGAGAAAAAGTCAACATACAAGTGCCACTTCTCCTTTCGAAGTCATGTCTGGGACGCTCCCTTCTGCTTGAACATGTAGTCCTTACTCATAAAATGATGCCAAGGATCAGTTTGAATCGGTGTGGGGGGAGGGGGTTTAAGTGATTTCATAAACATTCGGTTTAGGCTGCGTCAATCCCCCTCCCCCGCCCCCCCAAATATTAAATGTTCCCCATTTTGGTACATTATAGTATATTATTGGTCATATTTAATATTGGGGTAGAGGGGGTGGGGGCACAAATATTCAGGGGAGGGGATAATCGTATAGTCCCCCTTAAGTAGACAGAATATTGCTTTGGGTATGTTATAATAAGATCCCCATATACTTCATATTCGATCTACTCGATCTATTAAGGGGGATTATTACCCCAATACATGCCCTATCATATACTCCATATTCTATCTACTTAAGGGGGACTATAAGCCCCTAAACGCTAAACCCTAGACCCTATATTCTATCTACTGAAGGGGGACTCTAAACCCCTAAACGCTTAACCCTAAACCTTATATAATATTTACTTAGGGGGGACTATAATCTTAACGCTACGGCAAACCACCAAGGCCTGGCTCAAGCGACGCAGGGCACAGGAAGTGGCCTTCGGTTCGGGTCGCCTTGCGCAACCAATTCCCTAAGGGTCCAAGGACCCAAATAAAAGGGTCCCTTTAAAGGGTTTATATGGGGATATATAGGGATATACGCGGACCACTTAAGGGTATATAGGACCCACATAATAGGGCTATAGGGCCCAGATACTATAATGTTAATAGTATTTGGGCCCTAAAACCCTACTATTTGGGTCCTGTCACATTCTTAGGGAGTTTTTCGGGTCAGTTGAAAGGCCCCTGAACAGCCTGGAAACCCTTGGAAGCGTGGAACCCTACTGCAAATACAGCAGATTGAAGCGGTGTTTTTTGAAAAGCTGATCCAAACCTTCGGCTGGGGCCCATTGGCTGAATCATCTGAGGACACAAAAGGAGGTGGGGGAGGGGGGGTGGGAGGGGGGGGGGGTTCCACCTGAATGACGCGAACCTGAAACCCGACCCCAGGCCTTCCACTGAGGCCAAGGCCTTGGCGGACCTACAGGTACATGTATGCAGCGTCTTAGTTGTCAAGCTGTTCCCACTTTTTTCGAACGGTTCGAGGACTTGAGTTTGTCGTGCCGTTAGGGGAAACAACGAATCCTCTGCAGTCCCCGTCAAGGGGCCCTTGCAGCTGCCCAATACCCTATAAACCCTAAACGGTTTTTGTCCATGAGCGTTTAGGGCGGTGAAAGCTCCTCCACCAAATAAAGACCCTTGCTACTGCGCCCCAGGCGTAACCGGCACCAGCGGAGCGGCCATCAAATCCGATGCGCAAGTCGCAGGGGGCGGGGCCGTGATTGAAGCTGTGGCAAAGCTAAGGTTTCCGAGTTTATGGATTAAGGGTTAAGGGATTTCAGGGGATTTAAGGTCTAGGGCCTATAGAGCTTTTAGGGCTTAGGGATTAGGATTCTTGAGGTTTAGAGGTTGAGGTGTAGGGTTTGGGCTTAATTAGGGCTTTGGTTTGGAGCCTACCTGCAACCCTAAACCCCTAAAACCATGTTCGCCCTCAGGTGTTGGGCACTATGCTGTAGGCAATTGGGGTTACACCCTAGACCCTAAACCCAGAAAGGGTGTGTGCGGATGTGAGGGTGCAGGGTCTACGCCATCACGTATCTCTTGATCCCCCTGAGTTGTTACAGAAACTAAGTTACCATAATATGGATACATAGGAAATACCAGGGCTTTCCTACCCTTGGCAACTTAGACCCTAAACCCTAATCCCTTAAAAGCAGCCCAAAGTCGGCTTAGGGATTGGGGATTTGAAGCCTCTCTTGTGCTTTCGAAAGAGGCCATCTGCTATAGTCTAAATTCCTCAAAGGGTGGTTATGTAGGGATTTAATAGGGGATTACTTTAGAGGTTATTCGGGGGGGATACTAGGAGTTTAGACTATAGCTCATCTGTGCCAGTGTACCGCACACTAAGGAGATTTTGAAGCGTCAAGGTGCCTGCTGGTTGTATTGTTGTAGATGGTATGAAGCCGACGTCTTCATGATAGAAAACTTAGTGCGACGCCGACTTCTGTTGGGCCAAGCGCCAAGCCCAATCCAAAGACTATGAAGGCATTTTCAGAGAAAGGGCCCCGAATCTATCCAACAAACACGACAATCTATGTGATAGCTATGCCTCGAAAGGACTTCTGCGCTTTAGAAATCCTGGTAGAGGTAGGGTGTGATCATCAGTAGGGGGTAAGGATGTCCCCAAAAGAGAGTAAGATTACGTCCTCCTTTCGTTCATAGTACATTGAAGAAGAGTTGAATCTTCTTTGGCTCAAACACCAAGAGCAGTACTCGCCTTAAGCCGTAAACACGTGAAACCTAAGCCTTCACTCTAGTCCTTAAACCTTAGACTCTAAGCCTCAAGCTCTAAACCCTTCAAACCTTGATGGTTCTCAGTAATTAGAGAATATATACGGGAACGTCATGCCCATATAATTCCTAGATAATATGTTCCCTTATTCCCTACTAAGAACCAAAAAATCAAGCCCTACCCTAAACCCTGAAGCCTAAACCTTAAACCTCAAATTCCTAAACCTTAAACCCTAAACCTTAAACCCTAAACCCTAATCCCTAAACCCTAAACCCAAAGTCTGGTCTTCAGATGCAGCTAAGGAAGGTGGAGGTGCAGCTGCCGGAGGCCTCGCCTCCTGGGATTCAGAACCAGTAGCGTTCAGGGTTTAGGGCCTAGGGAAGAGGGTTTAGGGCTTAGGGTTGAGGGATTAGGGTGTAAGGTTTAGGGAAGAGGGTGTAGGAATTTGGGATTTCTAGCTTTGTACGGTTGTTAAACCCAAGGGTGTCATGGTATGGGGTTTAGCATGTTTCGGGTTAACTTAAAATGGGTTGATGGTGTTTAGGGTTTGGGGTTTAGGGTGTAATGTTCACATTGCAGAGCGTGCTCAGAAAACATTACCACATTGGCGGATCCTAGTAGAGTGTATGTCAGAAGAGGCAAATTTAATGACCCTAAACCTTGAGCCCTAAACCCTTCTTCTCGCTTCATCTAAGGCGTCCTTCAGGTGGAGTTGGATTCAGGCACCGCAATGCAAGACCTGTCCGGTTCCTATTAGACTCATTGTTTTAAATGCTATCCATAGCAATCCCACTTGGAGAACGCCTCAGAGTGGTTATACAGAAAAGACTGGCAGTTGCTTGCGGAGTGCAGGTATGAACAGTAGAGTTGGAGAAAACTTGGGAGCCATGAAAAAGCAAAGACCCATGGACCCTTTACATTGCAGGCACTCACCCTTTACATTGCAGGCACCCAAAGTTTTACGGTTCCGTAGTTCCAAGATTAGTCAGCTCCCGAGGAAGCTCAGTTTGTCCCACGGGCGGTGGCTGGGCGAGGCTTGGACTGAAATTGGGTTGCCCCTTGGCCTTGGGACTTCGGATTTAGGGGATTACGGGTGTAGGGTTTAGGGATATAGAGGTACAACAGAGGTATAATGGAGGAGTCTCCTGTAAAGAAGAGTCTGAAAGTGTTTGAGATCTAATTTGGGACTTGCGGGTAGCAACCTACCTGTTCTTTGGGGTCAAGGGGTTAATGAGTCTAAGGAGTTCTAAGATTAAGACGGCCTTTGGGTTGGGTAATGGCTATCAGGAAACACCCTCTGTCTTGTGGCCTATGTAATTGCGAGTGCCTTTTCAAGCCAGGCAGCCGCGTGTAAGTTGTTGAAACAATGTGTACGGTTATAGTCCCCCTTAAGTAGATAGAATATGTAGGGATAATGGAAAAGAAAATGGAAACTACTATATCATAATAGAGTATAGACAGGGTTTTGCAGAATGCTGGATGGAGAAGAATAGAGTCAAAAGGAAGGCGGACATATTTTTAAGGGCTTGAGCAACTAAGGACGGGCGGGACATCTTGCAACGATGGGTGGACGCATTCCGAGTTCATGCATTCCGGTTGCGGAATCTTGGCCCGGCTTCGATCTCGATTTTATATTCACATGAAACCCAACAGTTAGGCAAAACCCTGGCCTGAGACTCCCCCAAAGTCGCAAAGACAATTCCCCTCAATTCTGTTGGGGTCGTCGGGTTCATTGCTGTGGAAAGTTTAGATGTTACCGGTGAAGCTTTTTGCCAAGCAGAAACTGTGTTTGGTCGCTGCACATCTGGACATTTGTGAGGCCTTGCAAGTATGTTTGTATGACATCAAGTATTCCCAGTAATTCGTCCCATCATAGTACTGTTAAGCCCCTGCACCCCCACTTTCACTCTGTCCCCTATTATAGAACAACTCGGTTGAGCAAGATTTACTGTTATGCCGGATCCGATAAAAGCAGGGAATGAAGGAATGTGTTCGAGGGATTACTATGGGGCGCACTCCGCCAGTCTTTATTAACCCCTTGATACTAGTATTCAAAATTCCCCACTGCCAAGACTAGATATTACCCATAAGAGATTTGTTGTGTGTCGGGACCGGTTCGGTATTCGGTCTGGGGCGGTATTTGACATCAGTATGACATCAGCAAGGAGCGATGTGTTTCGAGCCTGACGTGGCTACCGGCTCCAAGAGCGGGGAACATTGGCGCTTTGTTGGGGAGGGCCAAGGCTCCTATGACCCTGTGACAAAGGCTCGGTTGACAGCTGTTTTGAATTTTGTTTAGGGTTTAGGGTATATAAGGTAAGATTGTATCCTTTTGGGTAAAGTGTTTATAGAAGGCATATAACCTTGCTAGGTTCAACCACCAAGAAAACACGACTCGTTCATCTCTGGGTTAGGTCATTAATTCAACGTAACGGGTTTTACGAAGGGGCTAGTATAAATCCTACTACCCATTGTGGGAACTGGTACTGTACGGGGAATCACCCAACTCCTGGGGGTATATAGGATCTTGCACGAACAATGGAGTATCAAACGGAAAGTGAAAAGAACATGGAGAATGACATGGAGGGATGTTATAGGGAGTGCTATACGCGTAAATTCCTTGATTCCTTGCTAGAGGTGAGGTTTGTGGCAATTATTTAAGGTTTGGGTGGGCGCCTGATTTGAAGTTTTGATGGAAAATTAGGAAGAGTGGGACCCTCAGTAAGTAACAACCATGAGCTAATTTCGCAATTTCGCTTTGAGGGTTTAAGGCTCAGATGTCCAGGCCTTCCTCAGTTGGAATCCAGTCTCCAGTGTTTTTGTTTTTTCTGTCTCAGCTCATTCTGATGTGTTGCATTCAAGTTTGCAGTTTGGTTGAGGGGTCACTTGCGGAGACAAGATTCTTAGGTGAGTGATTTGCTCGCTGGTGCTTGTCAAACGAAAGCCACTGCTACCAGGGATTGGGGGAGTGGATCCCCATGATAATCCAGGTACAATGTCCGTAATGCTTTAATTCACTCCCCCACTGCTGCTTAAGCACCAGCAAGTTTGTTTCTGCATTTCCCAGGGGGTCACTGTGGCCTCATAGTTCAATTATCGGTATAGCTTGACAGAGATGTTTGATATTTGTTGCCTCTTTCAACCTCCTCCCAACAACGCCCTGTCATATAGCAGTTTGTTGTTAAGGGGCCCTACGACATAGCCGTTTAGTTTGCCACGGTAGTAGGCGAATTGATTAAAACCGGACAGCCCCCGCAAGGGCTAAGGGTTCTGTCTGGAAATTGAAATTGGGATACCCAGCTTGGACCGCTTCAACAAACTATCCGTGTAAGCTGTTTTTCCAAGGGGTCAGAGTTTCAAGGACTAGTCAGGCATCTTACAAAAGATTAGAGTAGCTTCTGTTATCTATAGTACTGCCTGTACACCAGACTAAAGGGTTTTACTGGTTCTAGTTCGCCTGTACCTACCTACTGGGAATCCCAGTTAATCCCCTGTCCTATTGCACAAGGCACTCACTCCTCATCAAGAAATTCTCCAAGTACATGCTCAATACCCCCTCACGCAAGCTAAAGCAACAAGAACGGGGGGAAACGTTTTTTCGTAGAACTGTTTTATGGGAGGGGGATGGGTTTCCGGTTATTGATATCATGAAGCGAGCTGTGGCACAGGTCCATTTCGTGGGGTCGGGACGCGGAGCCTATGAGAAGCACGAGGCAAAAGACCCCATTTTCTGCTTTAGGTTCAGGGCTGGGATGAGAATAGATTCAGAGAAATTCAGGGTTTAGGTGCAGCGTTGACGAACTTCTACATTAGGGTTTACGGACACATGGTTTCATAAACGCAGTTCTCTGAACTGTATCTTAGGGGTCAAATTCAGGATGTAGGTTTCAAAGCACAGTGTTCAGCATTGAGGCGTGCCCAAAAGAACATGTATTCCTGCAGTAAGAAATGTAGTAGGCTCAAAATTTCGGTTCCAATTACTGAGGCTCACATGTTCACCCCAATCTCCATAACCCTATGGGTCCAAGTACCTAATAAGCAGATACTTATCACCCAAAATCTGTACTATGAATACTATTGCCTAAATCCCAAGTACCTGATTATTGGGTACGTGGAACCTCATCCCTAAACATTATATACCCCTAGATATATCCCTAGGTATCCCCCTTAAAGGGGCCCAATTATTGGGTACATGCACCCTCTGGGTGAGCCTCAAACTTGGATCCCATCCCCCGGGGAGGGCTCAGGCTCACTGGATCTGAGCAGACCTTGAAAAGGTGTTGTGTAGGGTAGGTACGACAATTGGGAGAATATAGGGATAATGGAAAAGAAAATGGAAACTACTATAGTATGTTGGGGTTATATTAGAGTTACATAAAGATAATGGAAAAGAAAATGGAAACTACTATTTAGGGTTTAGGCTTTAGGGTACAGGGTTTTGGGTTTACAGTAGCTTCTGGTGTAAGTTCCCCCTCATCAACACATCTTGTAGACACTTTGTTGGCGTCCATGTTGGCTCTGCGCTAGTGTGCAGTTGCCAGAAACCCTCTGACTCGAATTCTGTGGTGGCTTTTTTGAGTTTTGGACCCTAGGGTCAAAGGGCCAGTGGGGGTTTCAAGGTCTCCCTTCAAAAAACTAGGGTCTACGGTTTAATTAGGGTTTAGGGACCACCTAGCAATGTTGAGATAAAGGAGAAAGTCGTTTGAGGAGGCGTTCTCAGGAAGAGAGTCTCCGGATTCCTATTATACCTGCCCTTCCACGAGTTTAGTCCAATCGCGTGACGCACCAAAGGCTTCCATACCCCTCGATTAGCACAAATACCTTCAACAGCGTAAGAAGTCTGAGGAAATGTTTTTGAAATCTAGGGTTTAGGGTTTAATTCGTAGAGTAAGCTCAAGCTAGCATGAGTTGAAGAGCATTCCTCACACCATATGCCCAAGAGTGAGTATGGGCATACGCCACAATGAAGGCGTACTTGATTCACTGCGTTGCATCTTGTAACCCCCATATCAATCCAATGCTCTGAATCCTTGAGCCCCAAGGCCCAAACTCGACATTCCTAAATGGGGCTTTCCATGGATAGGGGGCTCCTAACTAATGGATACCCTAATATCTCATAGTCCTTATTATGGGAACCCCCAAACAGGTACCTCTAATTCTGGGAAATCCGCAAACCTTGGCTCCATGGCTCGAATCCTTCAATCCGAATCCCCCAACCCAAGCACTACACTGCACCCAAAGCCTACAAAAAAGGGAGTGACTTACTCTTCATTCCGTTGCCGAACCTGCGGCCTGGCAAAGAAACTGTCATACCAGGTTTTGGGGTTTGGGTTTAGGCTTTGGAGTTTGAGGTTAAGGTTGTGTGGTTCAGGGTTTGGCGATGTAGTTTCAGAGTTGTTTTGTTCTAGGTCCGGAGGTTTTGAAGGAAAAAAAGGACTTGGTGTTTAGTGTCCGGAGTCGAGCATTGCACCAGTTGGGTTTAAGTGTTCAAGGTTGAGGGCCGGGGGTGGGATCAGAATGTATAGGGTCCAGGGTTTAAGTCTTGCAGGCATGCAGGGTTGGACATGCACAACATTCGGGTCTTACTTGTTTAGCGTAGGCGTGCGCTTCAGCATTTACGCGCTTCGGCATTCAGGGCTCAGGGTGCATAAATGGGGTAAAGTTCTTGGTTTTGGGACCCCATTGACATTGAATATTGCACAACACGCCGTCGCAACAGGCAGCCAAATTGTCCAATTTCCCAGTATCTTAGACGCCAAAGCAGTGCTGTTTCGAAAAGTTTTCGGAACCTCTGTAGCGGTATACCGGGGCTTTGCAAGAACCTGCACACACGGGTTCTGACGAAGCGATCAGGACATGTAGCCGTTGAAAGTCAATGCTTTTCTTTCCCTTGGCTCATTCCTTCAATATGAAAGGAGACAGAGGCCATGCTTTGGCCGTTGTCAGGTACGCACGATACTCCAATATGCTCGCATGCGCTTGCCGAGCTAATAGCTCAGCAGCCCTAAACCCTAAACCTAAACTCCTAATTCAAAACCTTACGTAAACTTGCGCCCTAACCCCTCAACGCTGAGCCCCAAAGCCTCAGCTGTGGGACCTTCAAATAGCACCCTAAACCTTAGCCGAGGTTGTCTTGTTGCCATTGGGATCGCCCTCTTCCTCGCGCTCTTCCTGATTCTACGTCCCTTCTTCCGTCACGAGGACCTGCGGCGGGCACTGTAGAAGCCTGAATGACTACCAATGCTATGGTCTTAAGGTAAGGTCCTTGTGTAATGACGGCATTGGGTAGCCCAAATCCACTCCAAAATAATCTTGGTCACTATATTGGCCCTTACAGTGCGGAGATCAAATTGTAGCTGAGCCATATCTGTTTCTCCATTTTGAGGTCCTACATGTTGTTACAGGTCGACCCAAAATTGGTAGACCTTTAAGAGATTATGTTCAGAGTCTTAGGGATTATATGCACGGATTACGTGAGTATGTCATTTGCTTAATTCTGGCGGCAGAGCGAGGGAGGTGAAGGATATTTTGTTGGCTGACCATTGTTCAGCTAGGGGATTGAACTAAAACGATCCCTTCCTTTTGAGGTTTGAAGGGTAGGGCTCAGGATTCTCTTTTTGTTGAAGCCAGAGAGCGAAGGAAGGAGAACACTCACTTCAGATCCCCCTTCGATTTGTTTTGCAGATGACACGTGATCCCGCAATACCGTGAAGCAGCAAGTTCCTGCACCGCTATCGTCAACAACAAGCCCGAGTTCCAAATCTTGATGACGACGAGAAGACCAGAATCATGGACTTCACGGCATCTGCGTAATCTGGGAGCCTGAAATCTTGACCAGGCAAATCTTCTGGTACTTTTGGTGATTTGCGTGGGCACTCCCTGGAAACTGCTGCCGCATAATTTGTCAACTGCTTTGTGAAGGTGCGGCTGGGAGGTCTCAGGGCTAAACCCGTGCTGCTGCGCGGGACAATCAAATAGAAGATGTAATATGATATATGGCAGGGTTTTGGGTTTTTGGGTGGTAGTATCATAAGGATGAAGATAAGATAGTAATCAGTAGCGGGGTAATCAGTAACGGGGTATCCACACCTTCGCATAATGAGGCCTTGCTACTGAACACTAGGATTTGCCAGATTCCTTCCGCAGCTTCTCCACATTGGCATGTTTCCCTGGGATTACGGTCAATCAGCAGAGTGCCACTTTACCACGGTTGCAACAAGTTCAGAAGCGCTGGTAAGCCTAGATGCCTTCAAATTGGCTGAGAGTCTCAGGACCTTGAACCCCCAGCACCCCTCACATGGAGTCTATACCCTGATTTGCGAATATGGAAGCAACTAGAAGGCACGGAGATTCAGCGCGCGCTGTACCATCCTAAGTTTCAAAGCGCAAAAGCCCCCGGTACCACCAGGACGTATCTATTCCATCCATGGACTTTGCGCACGATTGCACCTTGACCGTGGACACCAGGCCGCACTTGGTAACAGCAACAGCTGTGTATAGGAACCCTTACCTAAACCCTGAACGTTTACTTACCATGGCTAAGAGTCAGAATTCTTGTCCGGCGAAATCCCTTCCTCCTGAAACGATGACTAGATGTTATAATCGACCTCCATAGATGGACCTCAAAAGGCCTCTGCCAGAACCCTCCATGGCACATAGGCGCAGCGATGCGTGGGTAGTTTGTCCCTCTTTTTGATGTTGTTGTTTGAAGCGCTTGGGGGCCTAGGGCGGCAAATACCTTTGAGGCGGTTTGCCTCAGCTTACGACAGGTCTCGGATTGGGAAGACCACCTCATTCGAAGCGGCATTTGAATGCGGTTTTCTGGCGACTGTTTAAACGGGTTATCCATGAGGGGAGACCATGAGCTAAAACCAGAGGGCTTCTATATACTTGCTGCGTTTGTGGCACAGCCGAGGCCACATGGGAAACGTCATGGACAAACGCGAAGCTTGGAAGCAAGGGGTGGTCAAGAGCAAGCCCTCCTCCCCTCAGAGTTTCAGCAGGCCCCTAACATTCTTGGCTGTCCACCATACAGGGTAGAAAGAACATCTTTTAATGCTGAATATGATGGGGTGAAAATGAGACAGATAGTACAAAATCAGCTGCTTTCTCGTCATGTTCATGAGCTCTCATGTCATCATTGTTGCCTGTGTTCCTGTTATCTGCATCAGCTTTGTCCATTGGCTCTCGCAGTTGCAGTGGTTCTGCCTGTCATGAAGCCCCACGCAACCGAGGAAAAAGGCGTTTTGCTGCACCCAAGTGTACATTGGCTGCGAAGTGCACCATGACCACACTACAACTCCAGCCGTCCACAGCATCACGGAGTATCACTATGTCACCCGCATTCACCGGGTGCCCCAAAAGGTCTATGTCAAAACGCCATATCCAGTGCCGAAGGTTGTTTATCACACTGTCGTCAAGCCACGCAAACAGCCATATGACTGTGACGAAGGCTTTGATGACTGGAAGAAGAATTGGCCACTTCGGCATCAGCGTTTCTGCTGTTACTTGCGCAGGAGAGCCTGTCAGGTGAAAGTGGTGAACCATGACAAGTACGTCACGGTGACGCACATGAAATTGGTGCCGGAGTACATCCACGTCAAACCCTCTGAGGATGAAAGCTTCACAGTGCCCAAGTATGTACCTTATCCAGTGCCCTCCAAACCAATCAAGGTCATGGTGCGCGGTCCTCCCCGCTATCGATACCATACGGTGAAGAAGTACAAGTACATCGACGTCCCCACACCTGGCAAGCCGCATGTTATCGAAAAGAGGGTCCCGATACCTGTGCCAGCACCCCCAAAGATCATCAACGAGAAGACTATCGTGACGGTGCACCACCGGCACTTCGATTGCGCAGCTGGTTACTCCAACTGGTACTTTGGCTGGTCCAAGCCCAAAAAAGTCTGGTGCTGCGACCATGAAAACAAAGGGTGTCCTGGCACCTGGAAAGGACACATGCACTTGGTCACCCACGTCACCACCCATGTCGGGCATGCCCATGGCCACATCTACGACTGCAACGCTGGCTTCTCAAATTGGATGCAGGGTTGGTCGGACTCCAAGAAGGCTTGGTGTTGTAGGAAGGAGCACAGGGGCTGCGTCCCTCACCATTGCGATGGGGAGGTCTCTGATTGGACCCATGCCAAGCGCGACTGGTGCTGTAGCCACTTTCAGAAGGGCTGTCCAAAGACCACATACTCCCCATTGAAGTGCGATGCACCTTGCACCCATAAAGGCCACACCGCCACCTGTGCGGATCGCTTGACATGGGCTGAGGAGCACTTGTTCAAAGGGAGGGGAAACGCTTGCGCCTTGGCCTATAGCCAGGTGCAAGTGGATTGCGACGTCTGTCGTGCTTGCAGCATAGAGGATGCAGGCTGCACAGTGCACGTGGACACATCACCTGCCTTCGACTGCAACGCGGCTTTGAACAACTTCTTCCGTGCTTGGTCGCCAGCAAAGAAGCAATGGTGCTGTACGCAACAGGGCAAGGGTTGTGAGGGAACCACTCCGCCGCATGTAGATCCCGGCTTCGGCATGGTTTGGAAGCGAGTGCAGGTTAATGGCTATTGGACATGGATTGCCGTTCATGGCAGTGGTGGTCCCCCAGCCAGCTTGCCCTACGATTGCCATGCCGGCCTTGGCAACTTCCAGTACGGCTGGTCTCAAGGCAAGAAGGGTTGGTGCTGCTCACACATGCACTTGGGCTGCGGTGGGGGAGGGGGTGATGGTGGCACATACGTCACCCACCACACGGTGACCTACGTCACTCATGCCGGGGCAGGCGGGGCAGGTGGGGCAGGTGGTGGGGCAGTTGGGGCAGGTGCGGCTGGCGGTGGAGGTGCCGCAGGGGCTGGGCACCCGCCCGGAGTTGCCGCAGCAGGCATGATGTGGCACTGGAGCCAGGCAGGGGGTTCCTCGCACTGGGTCCAGCAGCAAATGGCGGGTGCTCCTGCCTTTGATTGCAATGCGGGGTATGCCAGCTGGAAGCTTGGTTGGTCAGGCCCCAAGAAGCATTGGTGCTGCCTCCACATCGGCAAAGGGTGCCTATGAGTTTCAAATTCGCCGTATCTTACAAGTCCAGAAAAAGGCTGAGACTGTGAGGACGCGATGGTGCATGGACTGCATGGAAGGTCGAGCTGGCACGCTTTTCAGGGTGAAAGGCAGGGGTGAGGATCAATGATCGCACGCTAATGTGATGTTTGGGCGAGCGACGATAACCCTGAGAATGAAGGTCTACCAAGAAATGCACTAACGTTTCTATATAGTATCCACTTCCTAAAGACAAGCCCTTCCGCCAGGTGCTGAAAAGTGATGGTGGCATGGACAATGACTTTTCCCACTGCCACATGGGAGTTTCTCAGAATATTCACCCTCTATAATTCCTGATAATGACTCCCCAAATGCCAATCCCCAAGCCCGAAGCCTAAACCTTGGATTTCAATCGATATATTTATATACATATATCTGCTTATTTCACAACAAATACAATAATGTATACGTGTATTTGGAGTTTCCAGGGCACACCTTCTTTGAGAAACTGCCGCTCCGAAGGGCTCTAAGCTGACGGATGCCCAAGGACAAAAAGGTTTGATTGTAATTTTCAATAGGGTTTAGGATTAAGGGTTTATAGGGCTTAGGGTTTAGGGTGTAGAGGGGGGTTTTATAGGATTTAGGGTTTATAGGGCTTAGGGTTTAGGGTGTAGAGAGGGGGGGGGTTATAGGATTTAGGCTTTACAGGGCTTAGGGTTTAGGGTGTAGAGGGGGGTTTATAGGATTTAGGCTTTATAGGGCTTAGGGTTTAGGGTGTAGGAGGGGGGTTTATAGGGTTTAGGGTTTTTTGGGGGTGGATACTGGGGAATAAGGGAACGATATAGGGAACAATATATTGCATAGGCATTATGTAGGGATCAGAGACCTTATTCCCGAGTTACCAACCACCAGTAAGTATTGTTTATTGTCAGTGTTTTCTTGTACAGTCGCATTGTGCATAGTAGTTATTGCTGCATATGATTCTGGTTGTTTTGATTTTGGGTCATTTACTTAGATCCTTCAACAGAGTACCTTCTGGGGGCCCTGAGAAGAATCCTGACCAAAGAAGCGTATCTAAGATGGGGGCCTTGCGCCTCATATCCCAGACACAATGCAGTCACACGTTAAGCTGCTGGCTAGAAACGAGGAAAGACTTGATATTGTGGCTGGTGTGTTGGAGAGAGTGCCTTCGTGGTTAACACTTCAAACCGTTTTTTTGTTTCGACAAGCTCCCTGGTCATGGGGTAGCCTGCCATGAGCTTCCTTCCCAAGTTCTACTGCATGGTGTTCTCTTCGGAATGCAGATGACATCGCAGAGCGCCTCTATAAGATTCTCATGTCTGCGTTGAGGCCGGTTGGGTTCAGTGAGGGCCTCCTTTTGGCGGCTGATCTGATTTTTGGCGCTCTGGAAATATGTTTGCAGGTATGGTGATGTAGAAAGTGGAGCGAAGGAATCCGCGCAGGAGCATTGTTCGATTCATCGCCATGTTTTATGATTATGCTTGTCGTGCTGAATGCTTCAGGAGACGCAGCCATGTAGCTTTTGCCGCAGCGTTTGCTGACAGGGACACCGCGGGCAAGATGCACTTTGGGAATTCCAGCAAATAGGGAGCCCTAACAAAAAAAGCACCCCCGTATATTTAATATACTCTAATCTTCATTCTGGGAACCCAATGAAAGGGATTCCATTTCTAGCAGGGGATCTCAATTTTGTTGGTGAACTAGTTGCCTCGAGGACTTCTAGCCGACATGCTTGGCAGCTTGGAGATGAATCCCCTCCATCTCATATTAAACCCCCCCACCCGGCCCAAGACATACTGCATGGCCGGAGGTGTGGGTGAGCGCAATAGTCGTCGTACTACTGCGAACGGAAGAGACGAAGAAGTAATAGCTGTCAAGTTAGTGTGAAGATGTGAGAAGCACCCCCCCCCCGCCAGATTGTTCTTTCGGGCTTAGGGTCTTGGATAAGATTCACCATCAATGCTACGAGCCCGCGACTCAGGCCACATGTAGTCATAGCCAGCTTGCATATGATTACGTGCCGAGCCTAGCCTATGGCTACTTCAATGATGGGCATGCCCGCTGGCCGCGGCCATGACGCGCATGCCTGAGAGCCTTTGGAGAGGGGCTCCCTCTAAGATCGTTCGCTTTGGATCGGGTTCAGCGTAGGGTTTCCGGTCTAGGGCCTATGCGCCAAGAGTCCTTTGCTGTTGTAAAGCTTTCGATGGTTATTTCATTGCTCATGAGCAACGCTTGGTACATGGGGTCTGAGGCACGGGCTTCCCCACATAGATTCAACATGATCTTGCTTTGCGCTTCGGGTGAAACAGCCTTTCAGAAATGCACCCCAGACCCACATGAGGGCTCGTGTGGAAAATCTTTGTGAAGAGCTTGATCTAGCCAGGCGTTCAGACCTTGCAACGCGCATGTTGCTCTGGCCTTCACACCGCTGATCCAGGATGCGGAAGGTGTCCAACATTTAGGGACCCCTTTTCGAATATCTCAAGTAAGGAGTGTTGTATTTTGGGTAACATACACGTCGGTATGTAGGCAGGTAGGTATGCATGTATGTATATAGGGACAGCTGAGGAGTACGCCACCCTCCGTCATCATCCGAAGCCGGGTGGGTCGCAGGCTCAGCATTGACGGCCCTGGACTCAAACGATTGGCTACTTCCCCCTTAAGTGTTCAGGGTTAAGGTTACTTCACCCTAGAAAGCCCCTAGACTCTAGCTACTAAACCTTCAACACTGCAGTATCCCAAACCCTGAAGTCGACAACTTGAAGCTCCAAATCCCCATCATTGTTGTACACCAAGCCCTCGACTCCTAAAGCTAATAAACAGAAGACCTTAAAGCCTAAACGCTTTTTGCGCGAGGCACGTCTGTCCATCTTTGCCAGTTTTGGCGAGGGTAGAAGCCAACCACAGGAATACCTTAACCTACCAAACGTACTTGTTTGTAGGGTCCTGTTATAGGGAAGTTACAAAAAAAAAGGTTTTGGTAGGTTAAGGTAGTGGGAGCTCAAGACAGCGACAAAACTCTCGACTGTCCGTGTTGTTCCCATGCGATACCAGCAGTATTCCTATGGGTGCTGAAGCTGCTTCTAATTACCCAGAGAGTCCATGTACCCAATGAATTGGTACTTGGGATTTGGGTAATAGGAACTATAGTGCAGGTTTTGGGTTCGTAGATGGTTATTAAGTACTTGGACCCTTGGGGCTAGAGCAGGAGGCAGGAGATGTCGCAAGGAAATGCAAGAGGATTGTGATAGCCACAATTCATCCTATCTGTGGCAACGCCACCGCCGCAGAGAGACCGCCACGCTGCCAACATCATCACCACCTCCTCCTGCTTTGCGTTCGGATGGGCTGCATGTAATTTGCTTTTGCAGCCAAGGAGGGGTCTACTCGCTATCCTTTGCATCAGCTGGGAAGCTCCTCAGCCCGGGACTCAGCGGCAAGACTCAGGGGTTCACAGTGAGGCCTGGCTCAGATCTTTTTCTTCCAGTTCATAATTCAGGACGTGGGCACCTAGTAGGAAGTGTAGGCTCAACAAACAAACTGACCATCACAATTGTTGCTTTTAGCCACTTGCGATCCTAGAGATGGCATACGTACTACCAGGAATGCTTGTGCTTCAAACATTACCTTGCCTAGCCCCCCGTAGGTCATGGTGCTTGGGCTTCGTCCTAGGAACAGCTTTAGTACACCATTCCCGTAATCCAAAATCCTAAGCGTGCAACCGATCAGCGAGTTAAGCCGGCAGTCAAAGCCATAAGTCACCGATTTCACCCAAAGATCAGCTCTTGCTGTGTGACCTGTACTGTCCGGGTAAGCTGACTAGGGTGTAAATTATACGGATTATATAGGTGTATAGGGTGTATTATAGGGATTTTATAGGGGTATAGGGTTCTAGAATATTTCACAAGTGTCCTTAGTTCTTACATGTTGAGCAAAATTGCCTGGCGGATCACAGACTTTTTTGACCGCCCTGCATGGACTGTGACTAGGGAACGAAGGACTGGAACAGAAAATGGAACTACTGGTAATAAATTATGGGGCACTATGTAGGGGCTAAGGCGGCATAGGGTCCATTCCTCCCCTACCTACAACCACCAAGTCCGCCTTAAACCACGTGGTCCTTGCTTGCAGCCCCAAACCCAAAACCCTACGCAGCATGGAACTGTGCATTTGCTTGTCCATTCTCCTTTTTCGCCAACCCTGAGCCCTAAACTCTTTCCGCAAGCTGAGGCGGTAGTCTGGAGGGCGAGGCAAGCGTTTGAGTTCGCAGACAGAGATCCCAACGGTAAAGGGTTTGGGGTTTTGGGTTATGGTACGGGAGTTTCCTCAAAAAATGGTCCTTATAGGGACCCTACAGAGGGATATCTGGTGCAGCGCTGGCCAGCCCCTACCCAGTGGTATGGTGCTGGCATGAGGTCCCACGTTTGCCAGCATTCTGGTAAATGGCTGGCACCTTGCAGCATCTAACCCCTATGATACCCCCAATAAGAACCCCTATGTAACCCCTAAATAACCCTATAAGAACCCCTATAGCCCCTATGCAGCCCCTAGAATAATTCTTTAACATCAGGAACCTGAAATACATTTTGCTGAGGTTAGGCAGATCTGCCTCCTCCCCCCCTGTTGTGTGGAGGGCGGTCTTTCCCCGATGATTTCAGCCAAGTCAGATGTTTCCCTGTCCCCCTGTGGTGTCAGGGGTGTTGTTTCTCCCAAAGCTGTCTTTTGCTCAAAGCAATCAGACCTCCTCACCCCTTTGGTGTGGTGGAAACCATACCGATTCAGTTCTTTCCCCACCCCCCTGTCATGTGGGTGGCCTTCCGTCTCCCAGGCTGTCCTCTTTGTGGAAGCGGCACTGATATGCATTTGCTGAAGCCTTAAGCTATTTAGCATTCAATTTGTTTGTTTTGTTTCTCTCTCTCTCTCTCTCTCTCTCTCTCTCTCTCCCTCCCCCTCACCCTGTGGCGTGGGTGGTGAGGGACAAGACCCATCCTTGTGACTGGTTGCATTCTCCACATCTGCAACAAGAAAAAACAATCACAATTCGCGGATCGTGACCAGGACACTCACCATCGTTGTGATTGTTGGCATGTTTGAGGTCCGAGACATCAAGAAACGTTCAGCAATGGTGACCGTTACGATGAAGATTGCGAGCAGGACACCCACCATGCCTGACTGCTCAACACTTGCGATTTGCAACATGAAAAAACGACAACAGACACGAGGATTGGGCCTCCGTGGCTTGAAAAGCGAGAACAGCCACGAGGATTGTGATCTGCAAGCCCCCCATCCTTGTGCCTGTTCACATGTTTGAGGGTCCGAGAGTCCGGCCAGTGGTCAGGGTCGACACGGGACACGACACCAGCTGTAGGGATGATATGAGGACTAGGGGATTATTATTTGGGGTTATCCAGCGTATTGTTGTTCTTGGTGTTGTTATTTCTATTGCTATACTTTCTGCTACGTACTGTGGGTGTTGTCATGGGTTTGTTTTTATTGGCTGCTTTTTGCTCACGTCTATTTTTCTTGGGACAGTGGAGGCTTCTCAAGATGGGAGCAGCCCGTCGGGAACCCTTGGGATGACAGGGGTCTCCTTGCAGGACAGAATAATAATAGTAATTTAGTAATAGTAATAATAGTAATTAATAAGTATAATAGTAGTAATAATAGTAATAGTAATAGTCGAAGGCAATTTTGAGGAAAGTGCAAAATCATGGGTGTCTAGAATTTTGGGGTTTGGCTTTAGGGGTTTGGGGTTCCTATGGATGCAAGGGGGTCTTGGGGGCGCAGGTGTGGCATGTAGAATGGCCCCGGGTAGCGCTTAAGTTTTAGGATCCTCGAGTTATTATGAAACGCATCCTCGATGGGCCCGAATTGAGGGTGGAGAAGATTTTGCACCGCCTTATTTACATACTCTTTATCCAGCGAAATGCCGTTTTTTGTTGGGGATGCCCGGGGTCTGCAAGTCCTCCATCCGCCGTAGCTGGGAAGGTGTGATACATGTTAAATCCCAGGCCTGAAAAGGGCAAGGGGATGCCCACAAACAGGGGGACCCACAAAAAAACAAAGACGGCGCGATGTTTTTCGCAGGTCTCGCTTTGGAATTTGCAAGACCAACGCCCTGCCGCTTCCTCAGCATCAGAGCCATTGTGATTGAATGTATTGTTGAGGATGAGCGGTTTGGAGGCATGCTAGACCCCAAGGGGTTTAGGGTTTCGGGCTGGAGGGATTACGTGAAAGGCTTGTGGCTCACACTCCCACAAACGAACCTGGAGCCCCAAGGCATTCCGATGAAGACTTCTGTTGTTTGAGCGGCTAGGGCTAGGGTTATCATTCGCCCGAAACGCTAGACCTTAGGCTAGGTGGACACCCCACCCTGCAATAGTGGCAATAAAGGATAATACGGATTATATTGGGGGTTGTAATTGATATTTCTATTATACCACTATTACAGGGCGGGGGGGTCCTCCTAAGCTAGACCCTACATACCACAGAATTTTGTTGTGGGAGGGTACTCTCACGGATGCCTTGCGTCAGCCAGACCAAAAAGGTTTAGAGGTTGGGGGTTT
Organism: Symbiodinium pilosum; assembly: GCA_905231905.1. Lineage (NCBI taxonomy): Eukaryota > Dinophyceae > Suessiales > Symbiodiniaceae > Symbiodinium > Symbiodinium pilosum. The sequence goes on along the minus strand of CAJNIZ010025880.1, from coordinate 38,680 downwards.
GGGGTTTCAGGGTTTACGGTTTACGAGGTTTCTCAAACTCATTATCCTACTCGTTCTGGGGGGGGAGGGTTCATGCAGAGACCTCAATTTTGAGAAGGACACATGTGTCCCCATGTTCCCTGAAACTTTCGCGATGCCCTTCGCAGGAGTCTCCTCCTACTTATACTTGGAGGTCCATAGGTAATTGGGTATGAAAACCTACTTATAACTGTCCACAGCCCCCTGAGTCGCCGAGGGAGATAACAGTTGGGCACAGGTGCAGTTATATAAGTAGGTTAGAGCTACCCACGCACTTCCAAGTATGGCCTTAAATTGCTCTGTGCTGGTTGCATCTGATCTATTGCGAAAAGCCAAAACATTGAACCCTCAAACCCCAAAGCCTTGAACCCTCAGACCCCGTAAACCCTACATAATCCTAACACCAAAATCCAGGACCTTGCGCCATTCCAGCTTCAGGCTGGTCAGACCAGTCCCCTACATGCGGCGCAGCTCCCAAATTTACTTATGTTTCAATGCGAATGGAGGGGGGCCCCAGGGATGATTCCATATATCTCTATCTGAACCCTAGGTCATCCCTAGCTCCCTTTTTTCAACTCTCCTGTATTCCCCCGATGAAGAGCCTACTTCCCAGGAGTCTACATGGAAGGTCTCGGCAGAGACAGCGCCTGGGCAGTCTTTTCCGCCCCAAACCCCCAAAAGGTTTAGGGTTAGGGCTCAAGGTGTAGGGCTATAGCTAAGGTTTAGGGCTAGGGACCCTAACCCTAAACCTTATTGAGCTATAGCTCTACACCTTGAGCCCTAACTCTAAACCTTTTGGGGATTTGGTTGAGGCTTAGGGTTGGAAACCCTAGAACCTATAGTCCCCCTTAAATAGATGGAATATGGCTTTGGGTATATTATAATAAGGTCCCCATACACCCCGCATTCTATCTGCTTAAGGGGGATTATAAACTAGGCTGGCATCATCAGAGTTCATTTGGGTGAGGAGCTGCTTGCTGGAGGGAATTGCATCATGATCGGGCCTCAATTTCTTGAGGCCAAAACTAGCCTAGCCCCAAACCCCAAAACCCTAAGCGCCTAGACCCTAAAACCCTAAATCCTGAACCCTGAAACCTAAATCCTTAGTTGTGGCAAGTACTGGGATCCACCCTTCCGAAGAAAAGCACGGATGCGGCTCTGTGAACCGGCCACATAAGAGCTACAGTCTAAACTCCTCAAAGGGGGGTTATGAAGGGGATAATATAGGGAACTACTATGGGTGTTATTAAGGAGCATACTAGGAGTTTAGATCATGGCTCATAATGAGCTGTAGTCTAAACTCCTTAAAGGTGGGTTCTAGGAGACTATATAACTAGGGATTAGGGTTTAGAGTTTAGCGTCAAAACTCCTTAAAACGGGTGGATTTTAGAGGATTATATCATGTAATATATGGTTTAGGGTCTAAACTCCTCAAAGAATGGGGTTTATATTTGGGTGTATTATAGGGGTTATTAAGGGGGATACTAGGAGTTTAGACTTTGGCTCATATGTTGAGGACCCTGTTTCGATATTGTTTGCAAAGGCAAGGCCAAACTAGGCTTTGCAAAGGGGAGCCCGAACGAACGCACCTCAACTGGCCTGCACTTAAGGAAGTTCAGTTAAGATACCATATGATGGGTATATTGTAAATATTGTACTGGCGTTTCCTTAATTTTAGTAACCAAATTCAGGTGCCTTAGCAGCAGCCCAGAGGACCGTCAACCCGCAAACTTAGAAGTATCAACCCTAGCTCTACCTGGAACCTTTCCCTGAACCCTTATTTTGGGATTTAGGGTTTAGGGTTTAGGGTTTAAGGTCTAGGGTTCAGGGTTTAACCCTAAACCGGATGTTCTTGCCGGTTATGTCCCACAGCTTTATAGGGTATTTCTCAACACAGGCAACCCAGACCCCCGATTAATAACCCCCCTCCCCTTCATAGGGATTATACTTGGAATCCTAATATGGATATGGGATCCTAATATGAAGGCCTTCAAAAGGGGGCTCATTAATCATGGGTCTACATTAGGTTCCCCTAAACCCTGAACATTAGACCCTGAACAATAGTTTCCATTTTCTTTTCCTTTATCCCAACATAACCCTATATACCCCGGCCACAAGTTTGAGGTAGGACTTCCAGTGCCCAGGTATACCTACCCTAAACCCTAAACCCTGAACCCTAAAAAGCATGCATTTTCACAACTGGCCTCCCGGATGTCGAAATCAGGGCACCTGCTTTGGTAGTGTCTATGAAAAGGGTTAAGGGTTTAATGTTTAAGATTTAGGGGGAAACCCGTAAGGAAGACCCCGATTTTTTGGAAATGCCCATTTGGTAGTTTACATTGCTGTGGCTCGGTGCCCGAGATTTCTAAGGCTTGCAGGCGTACGGCAGAGCCATCTTGCAGAACAGCTTGTAAAGAATGTCATGGGGTTGATATTATGGGCCATAATCTAAACTTCTTAAAGGGGAGTATTATAGTTCTTAAGGGGGATACTAGGACTTAGACTACAGCTCATATGGGCGGCCTTACAAGGAATCCTGTCAAAGCCCAAGCCTCCTATGCAGCCCCGACACGCCTTGCCTGCAGGTGCTGTCCGTGTGCGCGCTCGCGCAGGGCAAGCAGTGCTTATCCCAGGGCAAGGATGGAAGGCATCTGGTGAGTCCCGTGAGGCGTAGGATATTCATCATGGAGCTATTAGCCCTTCATATGACTCCGACTATAAACTATTACAGAGTGGGGGCAGTGCCCAAGGTGAAGGTGCAGGGTTTAGAGTTCAGGGCTTCGGGTGTAGGACCTCGCCTTACCTGGCGCTTAGCGTAGAAGCATACCTGATGGGGTATAGGGTTTAGGGTGGAGACTTAGATAGGGACCTTAGGGCCGTAGGGATCCATTCCACGTTTTCCTTCGGCTTTCCATCGAATCTGGGGGCGTTTCTTGGGGAGTTGTAGTGTATTTTGCAGAAACAGCTTTGCAACCAGCACGTCGAAGCATATTTAAAGATCCTTTCCTATCCTGATGCGCAGAGAGGTATCTCCATGAGTAGTACGGGGAAGATAGGGAGTCAGGCGGGAGTTAGGAGGACTTGTGTGTGGCATCTATCTAGCAAAAGTATGGGCTTAGCAGACTGTTGAGTATTCTGTGAATCTAGGATGTAGATCAGCATGGCCGTCTGAGGAACCCTGGAAGCAGTTGATTTGCCGCTGCAAAGCTGGGAATTCCTTTGGGGCTTTTGATGCAGCTGCACGAAATCATGTGGGGTCCTTACTAGTGTAGGGGATCCCCCAAGAAAAACAACACAGGGCCCCTCATTAATTTGATGGGGCAGGGATCCCCCCCCAAACGAGTATGGATTGGAATTTTCAAATGAATCCAATAGGAAGGATCATTATCGGCTCAGGTAAAAAGCTCAGAAGCCCCCTTAAACTCGGGCCTGCTTCAGGTGTCTTCATCAAGACATACTGCTGCATTGTAGTTCCGGTGCGTGCCTTCGATGCTGTTGGGGCCGGATTCCTGAAGCTGTGTATCATCAGTTCCATGAACTCTCCATCAAAGAGGCCAAAATCAGAAAGCCAACAGCAACGGGAGTTTCCCGGACCATAGACAGTTCCTGCTTTTCCTTGGCGATTAATCAAACTTTTAAAGCCCTGAAATCGAATCCACCAATTCACATGGGATCCTAGCAAGTGGCAGGACCCAGCGGTGCATGTATGTAGGGTTTCCGTGACCGCTACATCCTGCACCCTAAGCTTGAACCCTGAACCCTCTATCTCGCGGCCCTAAACCCTGCAACCCGTATATCAAAGAATACTAAACCCTGTCCACGCCCTATATCCGACACACCAACACAGACACGATATGACCTAAACCTATAACTTGAACCTGAAAGCACTGCCACAGGGTAGGACTCTGGGATCTTGAGACGCAGAAATCTTTATGGCAGGTCCGGGCCCAAGGCCCAAGGGTCCGAGGATTCAGCGTTTAGGTGGTTTAGGCGTGAGCGTTTCAGGGGTTTGGGTTTAGATGCTGGACTTTGAGGTTTTCAGGGCAACCCAAGGTCAATGGCATAAAGCATATGGCCGGCCCTCTCGACACTGAGCCCTTGACAAACCGACATGTTTTTTTTGGGGGGGGTGAACTCTAAGGGACCCTTGTTGCTTATGGGGATAGATATGGGGACATCCTAGGGATATAGGGGTTATAGAATGAGTATATAAGGGTTACATATGGTAATGGGATTAAGGGTCCCTATACTAGGTGAACTGCCTCCTCAGGCGTCTTCTGACGGCTGGGTTTCGTAAAAGCTCCAGCCCCTTCGCCTAAGGTTCGTCCAAGCATTCTGTGTTCCCCAAAGTTTGTGGAAGACTGCGCCGCGTTCCCCCCTTTCGTCTTCAAGGGCCGCAGCCATGTCCCCATCCCCTGTCCCCCTTGATTTGCCCCTGAGATTTGCCGTTCCGGACACCCGAAACCAGGATTCAGCGTGTTGCACTCCTAGGCTTAGTGACGGCTTAGCAGCGCTCAGGTCTGAGTTAATTATGAGTTATGTTGCGGGTTTGGACGGGGTTTAGTTGCCTTCTTCTTTGTACTATGGTATGCAGACGGTATGCATTAGGGCTTGAGGGTTCTGGATCACCAGCTGAGGAATTTAGGGTTGAGGAAAGGCGGGGTAAGAGCCACGAACGGAGTGTGCCTACACGTGTCAAGAATTTGGGCAAGCGGTGGCGCATGACTAGGGGATGATCTTTCTTTCTTTGTGTAGTCAAGATCGAAGGATAGAGTATGTGAAGTCGCCCAGGTAACAAAAAAAGGTTTGGCTTCGATATCGGAGCTTCTCTACAAATGTGTAAAATGCTGGGTACGTACCCCCTGATTATCATTGCCGTCCCGATGTATTTCCAGGGGTTTTGCAGGCTCCCTACTCTGAGAAAATGATGCGATGATACGGGGGGGCAATCCATGCAGCCTGGGCCTATGTGTGGAAAGGTATATACAAGCTCTGGGCATATGTGAGCTTGTTACTGACATCTTATACAAGAAATGAACATTTGTGTACATCTGCATTCCACATGTATACAGGCAGGCTTCCTGGTTGTCAGCTTGATGTGACACCGCCACCAACGCAGCATTTGAAGCACCAAGAGCACCAAGCGCGGTGGGGTTTCAAAGATACAGGCTCGCAATTGAGGGTTTAGGGTTGCGGCACAGTCTTTTGGGTTTTGGGGTGGTTGTAGGCCATACTGTTCTAGCTTTCTCAAAGCAAGGCTTCCTTGCAGCGGCTTTGTAGGATTTATTACCCTTCCATACGTAGAGGTCACATAGATTGCCTGACGGTTTATTTTGCCAAAAAGGGCTGGGAAAACAACTTTCTTGATTCGTGCGTTTGATCTGAAATTCTGAGGCATCTTGCGAACTGGCGTGTTGATTCGGTGGGGGGAGTTAGTAGTCAGAAGCTGAGAATGAGGCAGTCCTTGAGTGTTTCACCGTGGCCGTTTGCAATTTCCAGGCCTGCGGCATGAAGGTCATACCTAGAAGGTGGAAAACCTCTAAACCCTAAAGCCTGTTTATCGGTCCCATGTTTCCTTCGAGGTTCTCTAAACGGATGTACTGTATGAAGCGCTACTAAAAGTGGTGGTGGTGGTGGTGGACGACGGCAGCAGGAGGAGGAGTAGTAGGAGTAGTAGTAGCAGCAGTAGTAGTAGCAATAGCAGTAGTAGCAGTAGCAGTAGCAGTAGCAGCAGTAGTAGGAATAATGTTAGGAGGAACGGCGGGAAAACTGTTTAGTCACAACAAGAATAATGATAAGACGAACAATAAGAGCCATCAGCATTTTCAGATAACGCCTGAACTCGGCTCGTCGCCGTCAAGCTGATCGTTTAGTGTCCAGGGTAGTTCATAAGCCTACCTGAACCCCCAAAAGTTGAAATCCTAAACCGGGGCCGCAAGCCCTAAATCCCACTAATATTCTTGAGACTCCCTAGCGATGAATCCCGAATCCAAATCCCGGATTTGAGAAGGGTTCAGGGTCGAGGGAAATCTTGAAGTAAAAGCAAGGCTGAAGCTCAGTACACCCGCGATCTTCAAGCAGCATCTGTTTTTTAAGGCTGAGGGATACCTAACGGAAGAATAGCAGCGGAAGTTGCGTCAGGCCAGCGCCATACAGCACAGGATGGCAAAGGCCAGCGGCCGTGAGCGTCTGCCTGCACAGCTAATCCCTCACCATCAAGTAAACACCCCTCAAAAGGAGCGCTACCCAGTGTTTACCCCAAAGTTATTAAACTGCATCAGGACCCCCGTATTTGTGAAACCCTCATAGTCCGTTGTTCCAGAGCGGTGGGCTCTTTGAATTGAAGTTATCAGGGGTGGGGGTTTTGTTATTGGGGAGGGGCCTCGAATCCTTTTGTCCAGGTGCCTAGTGGAAAGCTTCCCAGGGCTATTCTCCAGAATGCATTCCCCGAATTCCTGTCTAGGCTGCCTGCTGATTCAGCATTTGCATTGTTAGTTTGTTTACGGCTCCGTTTTGGGGGGTTCGTTAGGTCCCAGTAATGAAGCCCAAGGTGAAGATGCGCACCCCCAAGCAGGATCCACGCATTTGCGGCAGAGCTCATCTACAGCAGTCACTTCGCATGCGGCAAGCCCCGAAACAAAAAAAAACAACCTGAAATCCTTAACAGTCCCACCCTGGCCCGTGCAGGGCAGCTCACGTTTGGCAGCTTGCTCCCTGCTGTTGCTTGCGCTTTGCAGCAGCGTGTGCCACGCCTGTGGTTTTAGGGTCTTGCGTTGGGATTTAAGGGCAGTTTGGGGATGGCGGTTTAGGGTAAGGTATGGGCGTTTAGGGTGTGGAGGCATCGGTTTAGAGTTTAGGCACGGGTTGTGCTGCGCACACAATCTTTGAGTCGCAAGACTTCGAAGGCAGAGGTTTGTCAAGCTGTCCACGCTCGGGGCGTGTAAATTGGAAAGTTGTGCATGCACGTTCTCCCCTCGCAGGTTTTGCCCCAGTGGCTAGATTTCTCTGATTCCCATTTCTTGCGCTGCCACTACGTGTGCCTGTACCTGAAGTCAGGCTGCCGCCGCCGCCGCCGCCAGCGCACCCAATGCCAATAATTAGGACCAGCACCAGCACCAGCGCCAGCGCCACCGCCACCGCCACC
>CAJNIZ010025880.1:16687-31445 GCA_905231905.1 Symbiodinium pilosum | reverse complement strand
CACCACCACCACCAGCAGCAGCAGCTGAGTCTTTCTTTTTGTGAGGCACTTGCTGGCTTTCTCTGGATCCTCGGGTGCTCAGTCGTGCGGCCCCTGGTGCCGTCGCAAGATGGAGGTTATGGGCCGGGATAAACCATGATAAGCATTCAAGGGTTTGCCATTGAGGAGGCCACGGGTTGAGCGGAGTAGGGGCTTTGGGAGCTCCGGTTTCAGGATGTGGGCCTCGTGCATGACATTTTGCAGTGTAGTCTTGTGTCCACTATCGTGCAGCTTGTACGGGCTATGGAGTTTAGGGCTTGTGCTTCGTGGTTCCCAAAGTTGTTAGCCCTGATGGGCCTTTGTGGCCTCTTGATGATGGAAAGCATCAAAAGCTCAAGACCCTTAACCCCCAAAACCCTAAGCCTCAGACACGGCAAACAGCAGTCAAGGTCACGTGCGCTTACCGAGACTGCACGTGCTGCAAAGGCCTGGAATGCCGAGGCCAGTCTTAGTCTTAGTCAAAAGGCGCTTGAAGAGCCCAGTATACAGGCTTAAGTATTGATGAACGAGATGTGATTTTTCCAAGCATCCCTGAACTCAATATAGATTCAAGAATGTCTTGATCTAAACTAGCAAACTTGCAGGATTTTCAAATAGTGTTGGAAATATTGAAGACATGCTAGCCGCTACCCCTTGTGCTGAGAGTGATCAAAATATCTTGAGCTACTGTCAAGATAGAGAAAACCTTATTCTTATTAAGCAAGCCCCTACACAGGGATGGAAGCACGTGTAAGCAACCAGTTTCCACTTGGTTTTGCCATTTTATTTTGCAGTTCTACCCGGAACACCTAGCCCGAAACTTTAGACCAAAGCCTAAAGCCGAAACTCCATCGGGGTCTTAACCTTAATCCCCAGACAATCCGATACATCCTTAAAATTGTATAGCACCTAGAAACCCAAAAAGCTCTAAACCCCCAAACCCTGCAACATCAGGTATCGCGCAAGCAGGCCCTCCTTTCTGCCGCACTTGTCGCTGCGGGTGCCCCAGCAGCCGAGGCCGAGGTGCGGTCCTGTAGCCGTTAAAGGCTGTGCATGGGTAGGGTTGAGGGTGAAGCACACATGGAGGGTTTATGATTTGGGGGTCTTAAATTGGTTCGGGAGTCCCTACAAAAAGCATCAGGCTCCCATGTATGGACCTCCACATAATGTTTGGATTTACGGTTGAGGGCTAAGGGGTTATTAGGGCTTTAAGTGAGGCTCTGATAGGGATTTATGCTAGCATACCCAGGATTGCATTTAGTGCTCAGGTAGGAGGAGCCCGGGTTTCGGGAGAACCTTACGAGCTTGGATTGACTGTCCACAATTACTGTGTAACCCTTAACCCTTATTTGAGACACTCCAACCTGGAGCAGCAATATGACACCGTTTCTCACAACGACTGCAGCTGAAGGAATAGAAATGCTGATTCACAAAATCCTGCCTGATGCTTATAACACCCATAACACCCTAGGAATTGCGGTAGTATACCCAGACTGATGCAGGATTTTGTCCCATAAACAGTATGCAACTTGACCCTAATCCGAGCTTGACCCGAATCCGAGCTGAAAAAGTCTATCATCTTTTCACCCTGCGACTTGCCAGAAAGTCATGGGTGAGTAATGCTGCCTTGTCTTAGTCAAAGTCCCCGTTCTGCTAGGAAGAAAAAGGATCCTTTTGTAGTTGTACAAGGAAGCCCGCACCCCAAAACTGGGTTATGTTTAAAGATCTAGGAGTAACAGCGAAAGCGAGTGCTGTTGCGGGACTTACATGAAGCTACCATAAAGTGGATACGATTACAAATCAACAAGGCATTAGTTTATGTTCGTTGACTGAAGCCCCAGCCAAAGTCGTTCCGATGCCAGAAACGACAGCTTGCAGATCTTCGCATGAATCTTCGCATGAATCTTCGCATGAGAACGCCAACGTGCTTCTCAAAGTGATAGTTTTTTTGTGGCATGGTACGATAACAGCCACTTTTTTGGGGGGGAAGTATGCAAGGGACCATTCCCTTAATTCCCTATTCCCTAACACACCTCAAATCGAAGGAGCTCAAGGCTAAAGTCAAGTCCCTCATGAAGGAGGCGGGCGCTGCATTTTTCTGTATGTGCAGCTAAGCCTGGGCTCAAACAAGGGGGCCTTGAAAATGGCGATTCTGTTTGTTGGGTGGTTTCTGCAAGTGGAGATGTACAATCCTTGTGCATGTTCTGCACGCATTGCTGGCACTGACAGGCCAGGTATAGTCCCCGAAACAGCGATCCTTGGGTTTAGGGTTTAGGGTTTAGGGTTTTTCCCACAGTCTCTGCTAACTGACAGGAAGTCAGTGCTGTGGGTGCGGGTGTGACGGAGTTTGTTGGTTCAAATATTTTTCAGTTGAGTTTCACTTGAAGTGGGCATGGCCCAAATGGTAGTTTCCCAAAATAGGGGGACCCCAATGTAGGCCCCAAAATATTGAAATTCCTTAGTATTGGGACCCCTAAAGGGGTTCCCCTAATTTTGGGAAACCCTAAACCCTAAATTGTAGTTTCCATTTTCTTTTCCATTATCCCTATATGAACCCCTATAAACTCCTTTAAAAAGGGTACCCCTAATTTTGGGAAACCCCCATATAGAGATTACAAAGCAAAGGGTTCAATTTCTGCTCCGCAGCAGGGGATGGGAGACTGGAGGATAGGGATCCGTACTGTGGATTGTATATAAGCTACTGTCTAAACTCCCTAAAGGGGGTTATATAGGGGATTATATAGCGGACTAGTATAGGGGCTATTGAGGTGGATGCTAGGAGTTGAGACTATAGTTCATATGGCCTGCTACTGATCCATTCTGTCCTGCCTGGCCACATAGTTTTGGGAATCAAGGCTAGCCTTACTCTGCTTCGCCACTTCCGCTCTCAGTCCCCGATACCCTGAACCCTTGACCCTTAACCCTAATGTAGACCCCTGATTAATAAACCCCCTCCCCCTAATGGGGAATTAGTAATATTCAGGCCCTTAAAAGGAGGGATTTATTAATCATGGGTCTACATTAAAGAGCCTTTGAGCTAATAAACTTCCCCCAGGCAGTCAGCGGCACAGACAACACACAGTAGAAAATTGGTGGTACATTGGTCCAAAATTTCCAAAATAATTTGTAATATTCGCGGTCCCAGGTTCTGTGTATACTTAACCTCAAAATGACATTGGTATTGTTCTAGGCCTCTATGTCAGCTGCTTGCTTAGACTTTTAACGCGAACGCCGCCATGTCAAGCTCCAGGCAGCATTGCAAACGAATCAGCAAAACTGAAGACAGACTAGGTGGTTGAATAAGAGACCTGAGCCTGGTTACTTCCAGGACAGAGGTCTCCTCACGTACTGCAGTGGATCAGTGGATGTCTCCAGTCCTACCCCCCAGGAGGACCAATACTCCCAGCTCAAGCGGTTGCCACTCCAATTTTGACATAGCTGAAACTCAAGGCTGGTGGATCTAGGGTATCTGGCACGGACTGGGGAACCAGAACGAGGCTTGCGTGCAGTCATCCGCACAGTTGCAACCCCGATTCTCCCCCTATGTTCCCTATTTCTCCCAGTGTCGCCATCGGTACCCCTGTGTGGGAGTTCCCTAAATAGGGGGACCTCGATATAGACCCCCAAATACTACAATCCTGATTAAGGGGACCCCGAAGAAGCAAAAAGGTACGCCTAATTTTGGAAGCCCCCATTGTCGAGAATCACGGAGGTTCCTAAAGTCCCAGAGCAAGCTACTTGCAAAGCTGTAGGGATGGCTCAGGACCCTCAAAGTGCAAGTCCAATATCCTGCAATTGAGGCATCTTTTAGGGTTTAGGCCGCTTTCTTAGGGTTTAGGATTTAGCCCCCGGGGCGGGGAAGTTATTCGCCACAATCCTCTAACCTAGAGGCAGGATTTTCAGCCAGGACCCGACGCCCAACGACAACGGGGCTCCCGAGAAGCATATTCCAAAGGCACACGGACTAGTTAGTTGACATTGCTTGGAGGTCTAAGGGTACATAAAACCTTATGGGAACTGTACTTTAAGTCAACTTGACGACAACCCTATCAGGGGATGTAGGGGGCTAAGACAAGGGCTAGAAGTACAGTCATACGTAGGTCATAACTACCCATGGATGGACCCTCAGGTAAAGGTCCCAGAAACAAAAAACTTAGCCCCTAAACTCTACTTACTTGGCAGGTCAGGGGACTTAGTAAGGAGGTTACTACTGGAGATAGCTGCGGTCATTGTATTCTCTCAGGGATCTGCAGTACATTTACCAAGTCCCCGGGACCCTCCAGGTCGTCGTTGCCGGGTGCTTTTCATGTGGAGGGAAAGGCTAACATGGCAGTTTCCTGAATTCGGGGGACCCCAAAATAGACACCCAAATGCTAGAACCCTCATATATGCAGCAGAGATTCTGGGCAGTAGGGATACCCCCCAAACCACAAAGCTAGCCGCAAACGCTGCTTCCTAAATCTCCTAAGGCCTGTGAAGGTTCCTCCAGAAAGGAACAAGCTGCTACCACAGCATTTTGGGACTGCCCCTATCCATGCTGGACTCTAGGATGGCCTTTAGGGTTTAGGGCCGAATACAGACAGCCCCCAACAAGGCACCCATGATGTTTCTAGCGGCCACCATGCGTCTGTTTGTTTCCCACCCTAATCCCTTGCCCCTAAGCTCGCCCGTCTGAACCTGAAACTCATCTACCATATACAGCCCCTGGACCTAAAGCATCTTGAGGGTTTAGGATTTAGGGTTTAGGATTTAGGGTTTTGGGTTTAGGGCCCCAATCACCCAAACCTGAAAATTGTCGTGGCGTCGGCTGAACTCAACCCACATGAACGTTTAGGCCTCCGTTATCTCGGGTTGCTGATAAGTGGTTATTCTGGCACTAAATCCGTATCCTTCCAAACCTTTGAATCCTACATATCTACAGTGCAAACTCTTCACCAAATATCCGCACACCTTGAACCCCAAACTCCAAGTCCTGAATCCTAGACATTTCCCTGTATAACCCTCATACACTCATAGCATCTTGGCCCCCGAAAACCCTTTCCAATTGCTTCGGCCCCTACAGTACAGCCCCTGTACACCTCTATATGCTCCCAGCTTCCATCCCGTGTTTCATTCAAGTCCCTACCATCCTAAACCCTAAGCCCTAAATCACTGACACCCTAAATCACTGACATCCTCTATTGTGAACCCTAGGTTTATGTATATGTAGATACACTACAGGCCTTCCATCACCCTTTGTCAGTAGGCCTATCCTGGTGGCGGCTCTGTGGATGTGGTAGTGCAGCATGTCATGGACAAGGCTTTCGGTTCAGGGAGTTTAGGGGCTGAGGTTATAGTCCCCCTTAAGTAGATAGACTATGGCTTTGGGTAGATTATAATCCCCATATACCCCAGATTCTATCTACTTAAGGGGGACTATAAGGATTTAAGGTTTGGCGTTTGGGGTCTAAGGTCCAGAGTTTGAGGCTCAGAGCTTCGGATCTAAAAATTGCAAGGCCTGGGTGCTAGGTGCCGAGGGTGTTGCGTGCCTGGGATCTCTAGAATTAGACTGTGGGTCACTGATTTGAGTTGGTTATGAGCCGAGAACTTCAGGAGTATGGAGTTTTGGGGGGTTTCAGGACTTGTGTCTGTGGGAATGCGGGCTTTTGAAACGTTTTGATTGGGATAAGTTAGTTGTTTTTGACATCCACAAAGAACCTCAAAAGTATGCTAATAAAACTGATCAGGGGTAGCATCCCCCTGCCGCATTGGCATCGTTCACCATGATGATGTGTGGCACCCGAGCCACTACTCCAAGTGTAGCACTGCGCAGTAAAGTCGTTTTCACCTGCCTACTTGGATTTCCTTGCAAACTTGTAGTGGCCCGAAGGGTACTTAGGTCAATAGCAAGTGGGTTGCTGTTAAGGAACTTAACTTAAGTGACTATATGGGGGGAACCATATTAATTCCTATATATACCCATTATGATAATTGAAGTTCCTTAACAAGAACCAGACAAACTTGGATGGTTGTCAGATCGAGGGAATGTTTCCATGCATTCATGCTGGGATAAAGGGGGTCTGACTTCGGCCACCCCCGGTTTACAATGATTTTCACGTGTCAAAGCAAACTAGCATGGAATTCCAAAGCGTGGAGCACATGACCCCCAGGACATGGACGCTGTCCTTACAAGGGTTGAAGGTTTTGGATTTTGGCATTTAGCAGGTGGAAAGCCAGGCCCAGATTCCATTACTTAGAGAAACAGCCTAAGATCAACTGAAATGTATCTTGAATATTGAACGTGTCCTGAGGGGGCTCCTTCCACTGCTTCTACATCCTACACAGAGGGTTTAGGGTTGGGTATCCCAAACATGAACAGTCACCATAGCTGCTATAGTTTAGTGCGTAAAAAGCACGGCGTTCGGAGCATCCTAATCCCTTACACCCTAAACATCTCTAAGCCCAATAGATTCTGAACTCCTGAACCCTAAGCCGGACAGAAGACAGGACAAGCCTCACTACATCCAGTACATGTGGCTGACAGCGTCTTCGCTTCCATAACTTGGGTTTTAGATTCGGAGTCTAGCGTTTACTGGGTTGCTGTAAGGAGCTTGAATTAAGTTACCACAACGGGATAGTAGTTAATATGGTTCTCTCAATATAGCAACTCAAACGAAGTTCCGTAACAACAACCCAGTTAGAGGTGTTGTAAGGTTTTGGTGTGTGTGTCTCCGCTGGCACAAATGCAATGTTACCAGTATTTAGAACGAGCAAGCTAGTACAAGGTGTGAAGCACACGAAGCGGATTCTTCTCGAACCATTACACCAGGCTCTTCAAATCCTTGGGCTCAGTAGTGCTGCGGCCCTTCTCGTTCAGTTGCCGTAACCCTAAACCCGAAACCATCAGAAGCCATATAGATGCATCTTCCAGACGGCCTTTCTTTTGGGGGAAGTCATTTGTTTTTGTTAAAGCCCTCGCATAAACTTGGCAAGGACCTACCCCAAAACCTAAACCAACTACCCCACGCAGAAAGCTCCAAACCCTCAGCCCCCAACTCTAAGGCCCGAAGCCTCAGCGAACTACCCCAAGCACCATGCCCCAAATCCTAAGCACCCCAATCCTAAGCCCTAAACCCTAAACCCGCCCTAAACCCTAAACCTTAAACCCTAAACCCTTGGCTCAAGCCATTTTGGCTCAAGCTCAAGGCTCAAGGGTGCTGTGTGTGTCTGTAGCGACAGGGAGTAGTGGAGCCATCTTCGTGACTTACCTGTGTGTGTACTTTGCGCCTACCAGCTGAGCGCTGTGCAGTTTATGAAGGTAAGGGACGGACTCCAAGGTGAACCGCTGCTGCTCCACTGCCCTTTGACCCGTGTCAAGCCCTCCTCCTTTCAGGGATTCTGGACTACGACATTGCTGGGCGGGGGGCGCCATCATCTAAGTGATTGTGACTGTGGCAAGGACGGGAACCTCCTCTGCGCGACCGCCCTTTGACCCGGCCTCTGAGGTGTCTCTGGTGCTGAGTTGGGAGGTTCTGTACGCTGGGTGAGGGAACGGCTTTCGGGATGACCTCGCCGAGAAGAGGGCCTGGTGTCACGGGAATCTCAGACGATGACGTGCCGGAGGTGGAGGTGGTCAAGAAGCCAAAGAGGGCCGAGTCCCCAGTGATGCTTGACATGGGCACTCTAAGAGCGTTGTTGCAGGAACAGTCCCAGGGCTTGCTCCAGTCGCATCAGAAGCAGCTTGATCAAGCGATAGATCGCATGGAAAAACGGCAGGAGGATATGTTTCGAACAATGACGGGACGTATGGATGAGCAAGCGACCAAAATGGAGCATATGGAGTCTGTGATGGAAACCTTGAACAAGCGGGTCCAGGCGCTGGAGGCATCCAAAGAGGGCTCAACTAAGGCGTCATCGGAGGCGGGAGGGAGGATGACCTTGGTGTTTGGCGGTTGGCCAAGAGAGACCCGACGCCAAGCAATCCTGCAGGATCTTCAAAGGGCTCTGAAGGAGACAAATACAGAGCCAATGCTGGATGATGACCCCTTCACAACAGGGGCGCGGCGCTCAATAGCATTGGCCAACTTCTGGCCGCGACAAGGGGAGCAGCCGTCCCTCCTCAAACGGAGGATGCACAATGTCATCTCTGCCTTTGTCAAGGTTGCCCCCAAAACGTCGGATGGAGTGAAGATATGGGTGTCGTTCTCCAAGACTCCACAGGAGAGGCGCAGGGGTGCACGCGCTACCTGGATCAAGAAAATCCTTAAGGCGCTCAATGTAGATGAAGCCCATGCAGGAGTAGATGTGGAGCATTCTACTGGGTCCTCTTGGCTGGGGAGCACGAAGGTGTCAGGCATTGGGGCTGTAGACAAAGACAACCTGTTTGTTCGTGACCAGGAAGGCGAGCAACACTGGCTTCATGTGGGAGGTATTTCCAGGGAACTTGGCATGGCGGCATCCGAGGTGGAGCAGGCCGTCAAGGACACGCAACGCTGACGACTGCAGGAGTCAGGCTGTCAGGTGGCGGTGCTGATTGGAAGCTGGAACTTGGGTGGAGTAGCCATGGACGAACTGCCCCAAGGGATTCGGGAAGCTACTTGCTTGGAGGAAGGCCGTCACACCGACTGTCATGAGGGATTGTTTGCACTGCAAGAGTTGCCACGTGGAGACGCGGGCTGGAAAAGTGATACGCTGCAAGGATGGGAAGTCTTGTCACACCGTTCGAGTGAACAGTGGAGAGGAGTGGGGGTGATGTATAACCCGAAGACATGGGCAATCATGAGGCGCAAGGAGTTTGACCGAGGGATATGGGTTAGGATGAGACATGTCGAAACGCAAGCAGAACTATGGTTTGGGGTCATTCACTGCACGCAGAGATGCTCTCAGGTGGCACCTGCGCAAGAAATTCATCAGGCACTGGAAACGTTGCCGCCAACCACTTTGCCGACTGTACTACTGGGAGATGTCAATGCGTGTGTTGGCTGGGGAAAAGATGGCAGAGGGCTTTTTCCGTTTGGAAAGGACGGGAAGGGGTTGAAAATGCTGGATGCGTTAAAGTCGAGGAACCTTCAAGTGCATGTGCCGAGGGAGGGTCAGAGGCATCTTCCGACCTCCAAGCCGAGGAAACAAGGGGTTCAAGGGAACGTCATTGATATTGTTGCCAGTGCGAGGGTTGAGACAGCGCCGGTGATTATCTCGGAGGACAGCTGTAATATTCTGGGTACAGATCACGATATGATTTTCTCCAAGATCTTTGTGAAGAGCGAATCGGTGAGGAGGAAGCGCTACAACACCATGCCCAGGGTAGTTGTCAAGCCCATCCCTCAAATGGAATTCATCAATGAGGAAGTTTTGAAGAAGGTAGCGGACCAGTGCACTAGAGGACCACAGGGCAAGAGTTACAAGGACACTGTGGAGGTCAAGGCTAAATTTCGACATGCTAGACAAACCAGGCAAGCAGTGCACTGGAAAGAGGCGCTCAACGCAAGGCGACAGGCAAGAATGGCTTGGGAAAAAGAGAGACTCGATGAAGCAGCAGCAGGAAACTGGAGGGCTATTCGCAGCACGAGGGTTAAAGCTGACAAGTGGGAGTCAGGGTTCTCGGAAGCAACGCAGGGCTTTCCACACGAGGTTATCCATGAGCACTTGGAAAAGACATATGCGGGTGAGGACATGCCAGCATGGGAAGTCAGGGAGGAGGAAGCCATCCCTGATTTTACCTTACAGGAGCTTCAGGATGCGGCTCCAAAAAGTGCAACTGGGAAAGCTGTGGGGGTGGACGGGGTGAGTCATGAGCTTCTACAAATGATTTGTCAGGATGAAGTTGCGGCCCCACAACTACTGCGCTGGTTTAATGACATCCTACAAACTGGGATACAGCCTGACAGCTGGTGTGAGATTGTGATGATAGTCCTTCCGAAAATCAGGTTCCCCATTGAGGCCAAGCGTGTCAGACCAATAAGCTTGAGTTCGGCTACATGCAAGTTGTACTCGCGCATGCTGCTTGAAAGATGTAAAGACAGACTGGGCGCACCGGGTGGACGACAATGTTCGGGTCAGGGCCGCCAACCGGCTGATTACATTTACACGATCCATAAGCTTTTCCATCTGGAGAGGGAGTGGCGGATGGGCCTGCGGTGGATTAAGTTGGATATTAGCAAGGCCTTCGACCGCGTTTCCAGAGGCAAACTCATGCGCATGATCGAGGAAAAAGTTGGCCATAACAGGTTGAGCAAGGCATGGTATGAACTGTTAAAACCCACGCAGTCCCACTTACAAACCTGCTGGGGCAGCAGTACATTTGGCATGAAGGCGGGTATCCGTCAAGGTTCAGTAGAGTCGCCATCGCTGTTTGGGTTGTTGGCTGAGCTCTGTGTGCAAACTACGGCAACCAAGTTCGGGTGGGACACCACGAGTCCGGGCACTGGTGGATTACCTGTCCGGGATGTCCTTTTTATGGACGACGCAGTGGCCTGGGACGTTAGGGCAGAGGATCTGGCAGCGAGGGTACAACAGCTGGCGGGGGAGCTATCCCTGTGGGGCCTGGAGATCAACTTGAGTAAGTGCCAGTACTACTGCAGCCCGTATGCTAGCGGAGACCGAGAATTGGTGGTGATGGGAACAAGAATGAGGTCGGATGATCATTTGGATGTAATGGGTTTATGCATGGGAGTGCACAAAACAGCATGTGAGACGCTCGCCCCCCTAATCAGCAAAGCGCAGGATGGATTTTGGGCAATCAAGCATATTGTCTGCAGGAAACAGAACCTGAGGAAGAGGATGCAGATAATGGACACCGTTGTTGGGGGATGCCTGTTGTGGTGTGCTGGTGCAATTATTCCGGATGGACATGCGCTTGGCCTCATGAACTCCTTGCAGTTACAGTTTTGTGTTTGGATGAACAATCGTGGGAGGAAGCCGGGGGAGGACTGGCTGAGGCACCACATACGAGTGAGACGAGAGACAAGGGCGACAATGCACAGGTTCGAAAGCACGAAATGGTTGCAGAGGGTGTGGAGATACTCTGGACATAGAGCTAGAGGGGTCAACAATGACGTTTGGGTTGCCAGTGTCCAAATCGATGAGTGGGGGCAGCTAGCTTGGTGGGTTAGGGAGCAAGACAGACCGCAGGGAATACGCCATAGAGGACGATTCTTCGCGAGATTGATGCCACATGAGAGAGCCCTTGATCGGGCTGCAGGAGGGCCTTGGAGGGAGGTGGCGCAGAACCGGGCGATGTGGAGAGACAGAGAGAAGACCTTCATACAGCAAATGGATGTGGAGTGGGCGAGTGGCAGACAAGACAGCATTCAGTGGCAGTGAGCTGTGTTTGCACTGGACATGAATGAAGCCGACTGTGCTTGCATGTTTGGCTGAGAATGTCTGGTGTGGGACAGTAGTAGTGCCCAGCTTGACCTACAGCGCAATGATGATTGCTGCATGGCCTTGGCTGTGCGGTGTTTACATGTGGTATGGAGTTTTGATGCCGGTTTCTTTGGCCAGAACTGGGCGAGACCACGCCCACAGCGGTGATAGCAACAACATGGCCGGGAAGGTGAACCATGAGACCTAGAATGTCCTTCTAACCAATGAGAGGGTCAGCATTTGGCGCCCTCGGGTTGACCCCTCGCCTGACAAGGTGGAGGAAGAGGAGGCAGTAAGCCTGATGGAAGACGCAAGGCAGCCAGGACTACTTGAAGAAGAACGCCTGGACATTTTCATAGACGAATTTGTTGACAGGGTGAGGGAGCTGCGAGGAAGAGACGTCCGAGTGGCCCGGGATGTTGTGGCGATCGTTGGCACACACATCCGAAGGGGCCTGACCAGTCGGTTGCCAAGCTTGAGAAGGGCCAGTGAGCGGCTGCAGCCGGTGCAGCAGGCGTGGCATGCAGCCATGAGGCACCTGCAAAATGTGCATACCAATGCCAATGAAAAATGGGCATGGGATTGGTGGGCCAGATTGAGGGTGGCATGCAGATCTGCGTCCAGGCGGTACAAGCGTAGACGCCTGTATGAACAAGTGGTGGAAGTGGATGACCCCGTCGACGGGGAGGCCAGAGACATGCATAGGTTGCCGGGAGAGGATGAACATGGCATGGACGTTCTGGCGGAGGACTCCGACGCACCGGCAGACAGCCCAATGCCGCTGCAAGACGTGGATGAGGGCCTCGCAGCTGAGAGGATGCCTGACGAAAGTGCTGAGCTGGGACCACGCCAACATTATGCCGAAGGGAATGGACCGGGAGTACCTCAGGGAGAATACGTGACACGGAGGGAAGGCCCACCTGAGAGGATACCTGAAGTAAGTGTTGATCAGGGACCACGCCAACAGCATGCCGAAGGGAATGGACAAGGAGTACCACAGGGAGAACACGTGACGCAGAATGAAGGCACAGCACAGTTGCCAGCAAGCATGGGAGTTCGGACTGGTCGAGGTCTGGAGCTGCCTGGAGGCCACGTTGCACATGGACGTGGTGTAGGCCCACATGGAGCCCCTGAAGTCTCGGAGGCCTCTGAGGAACCTGAAAGGCAAGAAGTAGAGGCGACCTTTGCAAATGTAGAGGTCCAACCTGAGGGGAGATGGTGACCCTAGTGCACTTGGGAGTGGGTCTGAACTACGTGGGGATCCTGGAGAACATGGGTGCGGCTCTGACCTACCTGGGGATTCTAAAAGGTACCTGCAGGCAGGGTAGATTTGGACGGAGGCAATGCATGTCGGCAACCAGCACCGGAACGAGCAGGAGGACACTCTGGAATACAAGGTGGGCAAGATGAAATAGTGAGTGATGATGAAGGAAAAAGGGAAGCCCCATTGACCGGGCAGCAGGGGCAGTGCCATGAAGACTTGGTGGAGTAGAGTGATGATGCTGAGGTCATGGTGCAGAGCGAGGACGAATTGCCCTCCGATACCGATGATGTGGTCCTTATGGCGTGGGACACTGGCATCCCACCATGGAGACGCACCTACACGAACAGGGATAGGTGGCTGAAAAGAGGCAATGATGAAGGTTGGCATCGACGGCGACATCGAGAGTGGAAGGGAGACCACTGGAGAGGTTCCTCGCCTTCGAAGAACCGAGCGAAGGGCAAAGGCAAGGACAAAAGCTCCAGGACGGCGGCAGCAAAACCAAAGGCCAGGCCGTATTCAATATGGACTTCGAGCGGAAGAAGGGAGATGAGGGATGATGACTGTGAAATGGAGAACGAGGAAGCGGAGGTGGTGGATGTTGAAGTGGAGGAGGAAACGCCTGGGAGAAGTGCGCCGGGGCCGCGACCGGACCAGGAGCCGTTCACGGTGGAGAACGCGATGCACCTGTGGAGAGAGTTCTTGGATATGGGTGAGGAGGAGGGGCTTGGCTACCCAGAATGGGCTCTGGATAGAGTACGTGACACCATCGAGGACTGGAATGCCGAGGACGTGAGCACCCTTTTGGCGGCGCACCAGCAGTTCCTCGGGTTGGTGATGGCCCAGGTAGCAGAAATAGCCCAGAGAAGGATTGCCAGAGCAAGACAGGAAAATCGGGCGCCAAGGCCCGACCAGGATGACTCCAGCTTAATGCAAGCCTCTCAAGTGGTGAAATCGGTGGAGGGAGGGATCTCAACATATGGTCTTGAGCTGCAGTTCCTAACTGATGAGTTTGCGGGGATGGAGGTTGAGAGAGCCAGAGTACGATCGTCGCTGCTCAGAGGCTTGTTGGCAAAGCGTTATGGCTGCGCATCAGGGAGACTGTCTATGGGGACAAGGGCAATGGCGTTGGAAGCTGCGGCGGTGGCATTTGATGATGGAAGCTCGGAGATGGAGAGTGAAGTGCCTGAAACGGTGGAAGATCGGCTGTGGGGAGACAAGTGGTGGAGAAGACTCATTGGGCCAATCATGGAAGAAGAACGTCAGCTTCGTGTGAAAAAGGAGGCCTTGACCCAGCAGGCGGCAACGGAGACGGTGGTCGAGTCACTTGAGAGTAGTGGAGGAGAACCAGGGCCAGATCGGTTGCAGGAGGAAATTGACAACATGGTCGAGGAAGAGTTGGAAGTTAAAAGGCAGATGGAGATGGATGAGGAAAAGGACCGGCTGGCGTGGGAGAAGGAGCGTCAAGACATGGAGCTCATGGAGTATGAACGAGACAGAGCCCTTCAGGAAAGTGAAGATGAAGCGAGGTACGAAGCCTTGCAAGCCCAATACGCTCAAGAATGGGATGATTGGGTGATATGGCGGTCGATGCACTCGGTAAGTCCTCAGCGGGAACGACCGGTCAAGAAGCAGAAGATGGTTGTGACCCTTCAGGTCCAAGGTTGAGCTTGTCCCGGCGAAGCGCCTGGATTTTGACATTGTGCCGGGCATGCCGACAACGCTTGGACTAACGTGGACGGTTATGGAAGAGGAAGAAGAGAAGGATGTGAAGGGAGAGGTCACCAAAGCCAGTAGCAGCCAGAGCCACAGTCCCACTGAGAAGTTGAGCCCGGTTACGCCTGAGAAGCTGAGTGCGGAAGGTAGTGCTAGGACAGTAGTGCCAGTACAGGGGCACATTTCTGAGGGTGAGCTGGCAGCCTTCATGACGGGCCCGGAGGGCCAGAGTGTTTTTCAAGCTTGGTGCTCGGGAGGATTTACCTCGGAGCAGATTCAGCGCCTGTATGGCCAGTCAGTGTTGGAGGCATTCATTGCCAATCATCTTGTCATAGAAGCCGGCAAGTCTTAGGGTTGTGGAGGGGGCGACTAACCGCCTGGGCCTAAGGGACCCGTTGTTCTGCAGAGAGCAAAAGAGGC
>CAJNIZ010025880.1:1153-16587 GCA_905231905.1 Symbiodinium pilosum | reverse complement strand
AGGCGCTCAAAAAAAAAAACCTAAAGCCTAAAACAAGCTCCAAAGGACGCCAAGAGCGGAGAAGTCCTTGCCGTGAAGGGCTTTCAGGCTCCGGTTCATGTTTAGACTTTAGGGTTTAGAATTTAGGGGTTAGGGTTTAGGGGTTGAAGGTTTATGGGTTTAAGGTTTAGGGGTTTAGGGCTTAGGGGTTCAGAGTTGAGGGGTTTAGGGTTGTCTCCGGTTTGTTCTGAGCATTTGTCGCTACACGTTTTGTGATGTTGTCACCTATTCCAAGGGGTAGTTCTATAGTATATACCTAGGGCCCCGAAGAGTTCATATATAATTGTTTTGGGCCCAAGTGTATATTATATAGCTACATGGGCCGTTTGGGTGTAGAATCCCCAGGTAATTCCCTTTTAAGTTCTGGGGGCAGATTTCGCAGGGGTCATCTTCAAACCCAGCTTACGTGCAAGCCTGGTGCAAAGGCTTCAAGGCTTTTATGATTTTTTGATCCTCTGGGAGAAAGTTATGGGCCTGCCCCAAAGAAGTCACACTGGCTACAGGAGGAAGAGAAGTTCATCTTGTTTATTACCTCATCTTTGGTTGCCAGGCCTTCGACCCCAAACCTATTGTTGACACTAAACCCTAAACCCTAAACTCTAATGTCCATAGTATACCAGAGTACCATGATTCCCAAGGGTTAGGGGTACCTAGGGTCTTGTAGGATTCTAGGGCCCCTGAATCCCCAACCCTTGTTTACCGGACTGTAGCTTGTGGAAGTACATGGGGTGGTTGATATGAGGAATCTGCTATGCATTTTGGGGAGTGGCTTTGCAAAAGGAATATCCTCTTTCCTGGGGGGAGAGGAACTCAGTCTTTGCGACATATGGCACTATGCATGGTTGGTTGGGTTTCTTGGCGCGGCCACAGGAACAATGTTGCCAGCTGCAGGTCTGACGACGTTCGCGTTCATCTTGACAAACTTGTTTCCACATCTAACACTTTGCCAAAATCCGTGCCCACAAGCTCCTGAAGCGCAAGTTCGCAATCTTAAGTTCTGAGCCCCAAGCCCAAGACGAAGTGATGAACCCAAATCCGATGCCCCAATGCCTCGAGCCTGCACCCTGAATCGTGAGGCCACTGATCCCTCCCCACCGGCACTTTCGGTGGACCTTCCCAAGGGAACCGAGGCCATCCCAATGCTCCTTGGACTCTAGGCTTAGGGTTTTTAGGGTTTGGGGTTTACACTTGTGCGGAGAGGGGGTGATTCGAGTTTTGGGGGTTTAGGCTTTCAGGAAGGGCCTCATATTGGCCATGTATTGTTGGAAGATAAGAGCACTACCTATGGACCCCAACACAGGAATGTCACAAGGGGCCTAGAATGCCATGATGTTGAGGTGCTCCAATCCCAAACCTTGGGTCAATCCCCCACCCAGTAGTGGGTATCACAAAGGACTATGGTAGGTATATAGTCCCCCTTAAGTAGATAGAGGGATCTTATTATCATTATAATATTAGATACGCAAAGCCATATTCTATCTATTTAAGGGGGATTAAATTAAGGCCCTGTTAACTTTATATGTAGGGGCTATTAGTGTAGGGAGGGATTGACTCGGATTGACCTGACCTAAACCTGCAGCTGTCCTCATAATTCCTCTGCAACTTGAGCCCCTTCCCTGGGCAATAGACTTTCAGGGTTTAAGGTTTAGGTTTTTTCATGAATCCATAGTAATGGCAAAATGTATCATTGTGGGCATGGGAGATTAACTACCCAGAGGAAGTGATCACCTTGCTATCTGCTGAAAGTTTTTCTTCTTCTCACCAATTACTGTCCAGTTCGGTCAGTTGGTTTACGCCTACAGGGCCTGCACGGTGTGCTGTAGTTTCTCCGTTTATGCTAGGGTTCTTAACCCAAAGGGTCCATGTACCCAATAATTGGGTGCTTGTTTTTGGGAAGCATTACTTGCAGTGCCAATTTTGGGGAAGTTCTCGTATGTAGTTATTGCTTACATGGACCCTTGCGGTAACCTTGTGTGCAGCGATTGCTGAATCAGGCCTGACTTTTGGATGCTTGTCTCCATGCTTTTGGTGTTAGTGTTCAGCAATTATTCAGATCCTTTTCCAGTTGTGCCTTCCATACCTAACCATGTGACGAAGATTGTGTTATTGCGATTTAGGGTGTAGGTTAAGGGCTAAGGGTTTAGAGGCCATGGCGAAGGGTTGGAGTAGATTGGTGCTGTGGTCACGGGTGATTGATAGATTTTGTTTGTCGAATCTAGCAATTCCATATCCAATCTCCAGTCCCTACAGACCATGGGATGTTGTTCCTGAGCAGGTATAATTTTATTGTCACGAGTTGGATTGCAGCTCCAGAGTCTGCCGCGGAACCCCACCCCCTATCCAAGGATGCTTCTACGGGGTCAACGTAGACCTCATACAGCCCATTACTTTTAACATGAGCCTGTTATGAGTCGTGCATGGAGCTTCCCACCTAGCAACTTCCCGCCTAGAAGCGTCCGTAATGGATTACTTCTATGAGAACACAACTCTAGATCACCCAAACGCCAAAGCCTAAACCCTAAGAAAGGCTTTTCTGCAACCTCCACGGCCTCTGGGAGGGTGAGAAGTTCACGATGGCATAGAAAGATGTTCATTCCTGGGCAAACACAATCACACCGTATTGCGCTGACGCTGTTCCGGGTCTAGGGTGATGCGTCGCGTTTGGGGTGCCACGTTTAGCGTGCCGGGATTAGGGTTTAGGGTTTGGGGCTTAGGCACCTAGACTTGACATTCCCTCACTGTACCAGGCCCATCTACGTGTATGGAGACATGTACTTTCACAGTTACGCATGACATCATATATACACATATGCACATATGTACATTGCTAAGTTCTGCTAAATCCCTGTCATCAAGGAGGGTGGGGGAATAGATGATACATTTGGGTAGTCGTCTGCGCCCCTGTTGGACATGCCTGGACGCGAAAGGTAGGTAGAATTGTGATCCAAAACCCCTCAAAACAGTATTAACTGCATTTGTTCCACATACTTGGGCGGTCAAGGTGATTTTCATAATGCTGAAACCAAAAGTCGAATGCAATAACACAAGTTTAGAATGATATCCCAACAAGGAGCGAGTAAACACTAAACCCTAATCTGTGCGTGGGTTCAGGTTTAGGGCTTCTTGTTTGGGAGATTCACGTGTGTTGGCCTGGGACGATATCGATTGCGGAGGGGCTTGGCCTCTTTTAGTGTCATGCGTCTACGAAATGACTGACTGAGTGGGGTGAGCTGCCTTTCCTGTAGCTTGTTTCCACCTCACCCTCTTCTTTCACAGCCTGCAAGTTAAGTAGTACCAAGCATGTCTTCAAACTGGATTCGTCATGGCATGGGGCAGAAGAATGAGCAAGCTTGTTTCTTTCTTGCTTGTTCTAGCTACTAGTTGAAGCATTCTCAGGATGCTCGCGCATTCGGGGCCGAGAGGGGTCCCCTTTACATACCCCAAACTAGTAGAACGCTAAGTTCGGGGACTCTCAGATAGGCACCCCCCGCCCAAAATTCTTGGAAACTTCAATAAATGTTGAATAGAAGCAGCCCAGGTGCCATGAGGCTTGAGGTTCTTGGGTTTGGGATTTAGGGCTTCTTGTATCACTAGTATCAACACAGTTAACAGTAGCATGTGGGATGAATGTTCATATTATGTTGAATGATTTTTAGTGGTTTCTCTTAACCTGTGCATGTCAAAGCGGTGCGGCAGTCACTCCCATCACTGTGCTCATTCTCCTCTTCAGGTTGCATAAGCTCTCATTGTAATCTTAGGAGATTCCTGATAAAGATAGTTTGCAACACACATGGGGAGTTTCCAAAAGCAGGCATCCCCATAATCAAGCACACCCAATGTCTGGAAAGCCTCATATAAGGTTATTCCCTTGTGGGCTTTGCTTGAAATGACAGGTTTTGACGAACCCTAGACATAGCGTCTACCCATGCTTGTTGTAGCTGAAGCTTGTTGCTCTTGTGAGTAGGCAGCTTGTTGGATATGGTGCCCGGGTGCACGTCCTCGCAGGATGAGTCCTTGCACTTGTGTCATTTGTGAAGATTGCATCCAAACACAGTACTCTGTAAAGGGTTGCGCGCATCTCCGGGTTATTCTGAGCCCTAGCATGTGGGACTCCGCTACTTTAGGGGGCTAGATAACTAGCAAGATCATGGTTGTGGATTCCTGTATCAATTGTGGCATAAACCGTACAGGTCATTTTTAAAGAGACCTCAACATGATGCTGCTTGCCAGTGGTTAGTAGGGAGGGACGGAATGGAATAGAAGAACAAAGGCAAGGGATTGTGTAGGGGCTAACTACTGTAGGGACTTATATTCCCATTATACCGCTATTACATGGTGGGGTGTCCTCCTAAGGTGTGGGATTTAGGTCATGCCCTTTCCGACCTTTGTGACCACGACAGACACAGGAAAGATTATCCCAAGAACACTACGAAACATTGATTAATCGTTGCTTTCTTTCGGCGAGCGGCGCCGCATCAGTTCATACCTTGAGAGTTTAAACCCTAAACCCATAGTACTTAACAGTACACCCTGAAGACGGGTTCGTGCAGCTCACCCCACGACAGCTCGCCGAAAACCCTAGCAATCAGCCTCCTGCAGAGATGAGAAAACAGACTGCTTCGGGGTTTGGGAATTTCTTGCAGAGACAGCTCCTTTGTTTTGGTTTAGGTTTCGAGAATAAACAGCGCTTCAGGTTTAAGGGTTTAAGGGGCTTTGGGTTGAGGACTTTGCGTGGGCTTCCAAAACATAGGGGGGCCCCAACATAGACCAGCGTGCACTGCAATACTCCTTGTGGTTAAAAAGGGCCCGTAATTTTGAGGACACGTTCTGGTTGTAATTCAATGTTGAGAATAGTTGTTTTCAGGCCTTGATTGAGAAATACTAGAGCTACTCGCCGCAGTTTTGTTTTTTTGTTCAGATTATCGGTGTCGAGGGATTTTGCCGTCCCACAGATTAACATAGAACTCGTAAAGGGCCCTGTCCACCCGACTGTTCTTTTGCGAAGGGGGTTTCATGTCCGTTTAAGGGAGGGTACACTTCTCGGCTTAGGATTTGCACTGGTGCGCTGAACGTTTAAAACGATGTTGCCGACACTCCGGACACCATGGCACATCTGAGTAGTATTTTATTTGGGGATACTATGGTACCCATTAGAGAGTAAGATTCTATCCTCCTTTTGGGGTATAGTATTTTACATAAGGAATTTAATCTTACTGAGTTTAACCACCAAAAAACGCTACTCATCTGGTCTTATAGGACTACCATGGGCTGGCCCCAATATGCTCCCCGCCAGACCAGCAAGGCTTAATTAGCCTTAGGAAGCCTCACTGTGCCAAAAGAATATCCAATAAGGCCTTGGATTTTTTGGGGCGCATGTACTGGTGGGGCCCATAATGGTATGAGAGTGTCCTGGTCATGTTGCAATTTAACATTTTAAAGACAACTATATTTAGGTTGTGGTGTTCAGGGTCCCCACGCAGAGGCTTTGCACACTGCCATCACAGGGTGATGGGCTTGACGGTCTTAGGGTACTTATTACCTAGGTTAGCTTCATGTGACTGAGTCAAGTTTGGAAAGCTGCGTCGAAGGAAAGCTTTGAAATTAGACCCTGCCAAGCTATGGACTTTCGAAAACTCCAAAAACTTGTTACGAACTTATGGTTGGTAATCCTGTGCCGTCAAAATACATGTAAGGCATTCCAAAAGCAGCGCTCAAGAATAGCCTGGTTGTTCCGGTGCCAGGCTCCTTTTTCAGGACCTGGGAGAAATCCTGAATCCTGTGAGCTACCCATCGTCGCGCAAAGGTGCAAACGGACGGCTGCGCCTTTGCCCGCCTGGTAGTGGTTCCTCGTGGTGGAGGAGAGGCCAAAACCCCAAACCACTCTTCCCTACCCTAACTCTGAGCCCGTTATCAGGCCCTTTTCCGGGTTTGGGGCAGAGTGTTTGCCTTTTGGACATTTGGTTTGCACTGTGATCAAGAGTGCTGCAGCTATCTTTTTTGGAGCCAAAACAAGGTCCTTCTTGGATAGCCCCTAATTTTATTATCCACCAAAAACATCCCGAAATGGGACCACGGACCCGTCATTTTTGCAAACTTCTTTCTGACAGCAGTTTTTATTCAAGGCCTTCAGTAGGGCCCTGGGGACTAGAAGCATTGCTTTGTATTTTCAGGCCCACCACACCACTTACCGGATGTTAGAAGGAAATGGAGGAATGTATCCCATGTAAACCGCAGTAATAAGAAGAGTAGCTTCCGTTCTCCCCGCCATTCCCTAGGTCCCCCAAACCCTATATCCTGTAGTGGTCTCCAGGGTTTAAGGCTTAGGATTAGCTTTCCATTCCTAAATGCCCTACTAATTCCAGCAAGATGAAGGCGCCAAGGGTGCCTGGGGGTTTAGGGTTTTAGGGTTTAGGGTTTAGGTACGCCTAGATTTTGTGAAGCAAGACCCAAGAACCCACCGGAAGTAGAGACGGTGGACGGGGATTATATCGACGATGCAATGAGAATACGACAAATACATAAGGCCTTCCCGGTGCGGGGTGCGGATACATATGGGGTACATGAGGAATAATCTAGAAAGGTACTCTATCCCTGTAGTCGTCCTGAACAATGACATTGGTGACAGAATTTAGGAAATCCAGCCAGCTAATTATGGCGGAAGTAACAAGAGCACATACACACAGAGATTGCAGGTCCCATCCTGCGCGTAGTCGGGAATGGGACGTGGATGTATAACCTGCTCTATAAGGAAGTTTGGTAGTTTCCCTAAAATAGGGGGACCCCAACATACACCCCAATAAACTATACTCCTTATTATGGGGACCCTCCAAAAAGTACCCCTAATTTTGGGCACCTTGAATAAATCGAGGAGACCCCTGGGAGGTTCCGGGTGCCGACTGCACGTCGGAGCCCTGATTGATTTGTGGGAAGCTGTCATTTAGGTCCCTACAGTAGCTCCTTCAGGGGTCCTTGACTTTTGTTGCTCTGGGGTCTAAGTAAATAAGGCTGTGGTTGGGTGCCGTAAGGGGTGATGTAGAATGGTCTATAATGCGAAAGAGGATGTATGCTGTGTCGACTTACGGTCATGGATTCTTAAGGGAGTTATCACGTACCTGGGATCTCCAACAACCACAGTGCCCCCCCCTTCCCCCCGCAAAAGAACAACTCCTAATTATGATGGGGGCGAAGGTTTCTGAAATCAGGCATCTCAGCGCCAGTCTGGAGCAACTTGAAGGGATCGAGCTCTGAGACCTAAATGTGTCTTGCTTGTGAAGGGGTTGGTGGAGCGAATACACGTACTATGACAGGGAATTCTCTGGAGGTCATTAGAGAGATCTCCTCCCCGTTCTCCCTTAAGCACCATTAAGTTCTGCAAGGATCCATGCATTGACCCAAGTGAGTTCCCTCCCAGATCCCAAGCAATGAGCCTGTTCGGAGGAGTTCGTGTTCTACATGTACCCGAAGCAAAACTCCGGCTACATCACCAAGGGGACGTTTTTGACCACAAACCCCCAAAACTAGGACCCCGTAGCTATCACATGGGTCCTAAATTTTGGTGGTTGGTTACCAATGTCCTCTCGAAGAGAAACGGCATCAACACCTGCTTGCCAGCCTCGGAGCCTTACTTCACACTTTTGGGTTCCGATAACCCCCTTTAGAGTAAAAACAAATTTGGTCATGTTTTTCTAAGCAGACTCTGTCTTTGAAAGGTTTTGCTGTCCCCTAGCAGAGCCGCATGAAATCGGGGTCTTCGACTGCCGCGAGGCAAGTGGGAATGAGTTTTTTAGGCCGGTGCTGGCTCGAGTGTAGAGGTCCTTCAGGCTTAAGAGGCTTGCAAGGGGACTTTGTAGATGTGATGCGTAGAGATTTTGTAGATATTACGCGTGGATAATATGGGGATTATAAGCTTTGGACTGTTCAGGATTTATTTCCAGCGGGCATGGTGCCGTGAGCAATTCTGACATGTACTTTTTCAGGTCAGGGTGATCCAGGCTTCTTACCCTCAGTTACCCACATAATGAAGTCACTTACTAAGTCTCCTGACTTTCGATATACTATATAGGACATACCCCAATACATAATAGTTTCTATTTTCTTTTCCATTATCCCAATATACCAGCTATATAGCCAGCAAAGTTGAGCGGGTCGAGGATCGGCAGGTTCAATTCAGATGTTCTTTTCCCTGGGCAGGCCTTCATGAGCCTCACGCGGACCCTCCTATGTAGTTCCTTTTTAGGTTCATAAGGGTTATAGAGGGTTTATAGGGTCCTTGGGGTTTTGGTTTCTTAGGGGTTATAGAATTAGACTGGTAGGACCACCAAAAAGGTACTACATTCGAGACTCTAGGCAAGGTTTTCTGACAACATGTGGGCTGAAGCGATTGCTGAGGTGCCGCCGCGAATGTGTAAGGAACAGGTATGGTGTGTCCACTTCAGCTGAGTATATAGGGGCCTAGGATGTAGTCCAGAGAAACATGGGATCTTTGATCTGTGCCACTTGTTCTACTGGAGCATGGAAAAGTAAATCTGGACGAGTTACCCACACATTCGCTCATGGCCTTCATAACCTCCAAATGGGAGCTTCTGACTATGCTTCCCATATCGTCCTGAAATTGGGCCCCTACCATCTCCCCATATTCCCCATGAATGCTCACCTACCCCTTCCCACGCCAACGTGGAACTCAACATGTCCCCTTCGTGCAGGACAACGCTGTCTTTCCAGATGTTTATGCCACATTTTTGGGGAGGGCAAGTGTACCCCTATTCTGTACACCCTGGGCCATGAACCCTGGAGACCCCTCCAAATGTTTTGCCTAAATCCTCAACCCCGCATGCTAAACCTTAAAGCCTGTTAGAAACTTGCGAAGGCGGCAGAGCCCGTGCAGTCGAAGACTCGGACTTCTAGTGAGAACTACCAGTCCTTTAATACATGCAAGGGCCAAAATGCTTACCAACATTACGGTCCTTGGTTTTGTACAATTAAAGTACAGGTTACCTCAAATGGATGTCAAAGTGATATTGATAACTGCCTAGGCTTCTGCATTATCCTTACAGAGCCCTGCAACCTTGTGTAGGGATGTAATTTTGTGATAATCCAGTTTTCGGTATTTGGACCCATAAATGCATTGCGCGGATAGCCGCGTCCTATAACTGTCCCCAAGACTGCCAGTCCGGTTACAGATGACAGTTAGTCAGGGTCCTATACGTTACTGTCATTAGTTGGCAGCCGTTGTTATCTGTAGTTCCCCAAGAGTGAATACCGGTGCACACTGCAATCGATGCGAAAGCTGAATCACTACACACACATGCCCTGCTATGACCAAAACAGACATACATGTAGCATAGCATGCCCCAAGAACTCAAAGTCCCAACCATGGGTCTCGAATGTGGGCCCCGCTAATTGTTTGCTGGGTGCTAACAAAAGGCCCTTAACTGGGTTGGTTGAGGTTTTATAGCATCGAAAAGCAATGGGTATATAAAGACCATACTGGCGTTCCAGGATTCCAATCTCAGACACAACCCTTATTTAGTCCTTCAGGGCTCTGCATGTCTTTTCTGCCCTCGGCATCTGGGATCCCTTGGAAGTGCAGCAAATGATGTTGTTGGGGGTATGGGCAAATCATGAGGACCTCACTCGACATAACCCCAACTATGGTTCACATAAAAAATTGTCCCCAAATGTCCTTGTCTAAAAAATAGTAGGGAAATACCTTGGTTGGATCGGGACTGAACATGAACAGTCCTTGAAGGGTTATCGGGGATATGTTGCAAGCTGGTGCATGGTGATGATGATGAGATTCATCGGTCAATTCATGCGAGAGAGGACCTTCATGTCGGCGGCTCAACAAGTCGATTTTTCTCAGAGTGTTTTGGGTCCGAACTGGTATGACAGCCTCTTGCACTGCAATCAAGAGTCAAGAGGTTCCCTTATCCTATCATGTCGAGACAGCACGCATACCGCACCTGGGAGTTTTGAAGCCATGTTGCGCTGGGGCAAGCGGGCAGTGGCTGCTCTGGGGAGATATACAGCACGTCGCGGCGGAGGGTGGGTGCTGGGTGCAGCTGCAGGCCTCGTGGATTTTCCCAATCCGTTTTCAGGGTATGGTCCCCCTTAAGTAGATAGAATATGGGGTATATGGGGATCTTATCATGATATTGAGCAATTCCATATTCTATCTTCTTAATCAAGGGGGACTATATGCTGGGGGTTTCTTATTGGTTCCGCTTTGGGAGCCGCTTTGGTAGTGTACGGGAGGGCCGCCTTTCCTAAGCTCCTCCAATGAGGGTTGTGCCCATTGACGGAGCTGGCAGTGAGACCTATATCCCTGTGTATACCTTTACATAGCTGTGGATACGGATGTGGTAGTTTCCCACAAGAGAAGCACCCCAGAAATACCAGAAGCCTAATTCTGGGAACCCCCAAAAGGTATCCCTTCATCCTGGGAAGCCCCCCCTGTATAGACATATATGTATATATGTATACATACATACATACATACATACATACATAACACGTGTCAATCCTTTGATGAAGGTGGTGCTCTTCTGACAATGGCGTCTCCGGCTCCTTGCAGCACAGCAACTTCGATGGCTGCCTCGCCACTGGATGATTGTTGACCTACAGCCCCCCTTAAGTAGATAGAAGATGGCTTTGGGTATATTATAAGAAGATCCCCATATACCCCATATTCTATCTACTTAAGGGGGAGTATACCCTACGGCTGAACGTTGTTAGGGTTATATTGGGGTTATATGGGGTCAATGGCAAAGAAAATGGAAACTAGCATAAATGTTGGGACAATATTGGGGTCACAGGGGATATATAATGGAAAAGAAAATGGAAACTACGATAAAGGGTTTAGGCTGGTTTAGGGTTTAGGGAAATGTTGACTGTTTAGGGTAATGTTGGCTTACCCTGACTTACCATAGGGCTCCACATTGTTTAGGGCTTAGGGTACTGTTGACTTACCTCAGGGCACCACATGATAGAGGTACTTTTGGGGGGTCCCCATAATAAGGATTATATAGTATTTTGGGGTCTACAGTGGGGTTCCCCTTTTTATGGGAATTAGCATATTGCCCAAACTAAGTACCATTCACATGCTTGAGGGCCCCCGGGTTAAGCTTTGTGGAATTCTCAGCTTCGTGAACACGTCGGCCCTATGTGGAATGAAAAGACTTTGTGAGAAGGAAGGTGGTCCTATTGAGGATACGTTGTCCATCTCACGTAGATCGAATTTAAGCCTCAGACAGCCTGAACAGACAATAAGCACGTGATGACCATGCATGTGACGGTTGTAAGTTATCATGTTTTTTTAGCTTTCGCTTAAGCAAAAACAGAACCCTGTTCAAACAGGGAACTTTGATGCCTCAGGTCCCAGACTCAAAGGAAAGCAGGGACGGCCACTAGAGGCAGGGGATTTTTCTAAAACATCCGGGGCCCCCATGAATTACTCCTTCTATGAGGCCCAATATTGACCTTGGTGTCCTAGCGTATCCCGGTTTGGAGAAACCCCCAGAGGTATAGCAGTGGTAACGGGAGGATCTCGTGGGATTGGTGCTGCAATTGCAGAGGCCCGGACGTTCCCGAAAACTAAGGTATACTCGCCAGGGGCTCCTGGCATGCGGAAGCCCTGCAAAATCTAAACATCCCAAACTTTCAGCCGCTGAACCCTAAACCCTTAGACCCTAGACCCTAAACCTCCTTGGGTACTAAACCTTGACCTTCCTGAGACTTACCAGGTCCTGGCTGCGGAAGGCTATGCCGTTGCTGTCAATTATAAAGGTTCCGAAGCAGCGGCTGAAGCTTGCTGGTTATGAAGCGGGAGTGGAAGAGCAAATGTAGGAACTATCCGGCATTCTATAAGTCCTTTTTGGGGGATGAGGTAGGGTGTCATGGTGGGGTTGTTCAAGGGTTATTTTCAGTTAGTAGCTTAAGGGATCCACTTCTCCTATGAACCCTAAGCTTTAAACCCTGAGCCCCCCTAAGCCCTAAGCCCTAAACCTTGAATAAGCGCTGGTGAGGAAGAGGTAGTGGCAAGGATGCTTGGCTAACGTTGGCGAAGCTCCCACGACTTGCATTTTCTCGGCTTGGGCTTTAGGGTTTGGGCTTAAGGGTTTCCGGCCTTAGGGAAGCACGTGAGGCTTGAGATTTTTCGATTTTCCCTATTTTTTGGGTAGCTCTCAGGGCTTGAGTTTTTGTCTTTCTAGCTTTTTTTGTCAAACAGGGAGGCCAAAAGCGTAACATTTAGGAGGAGTCTAGGGTTTGGGGTTTAGGGTTGAAGTTAACACCCCTAAAACCCAAAAGTCTGCAAAGGATTCAGGCGAGAGGCGGGCTGGCATGCAAGTTCTATGCAGATATGGCGGTAGAGGACGACATCGTGAAGATGTTTGATGAAGTTCAACGATTTTGGCCGGACTTGTCCATGTCCGCCCTGGTGAACAATGCTGGCATTAATAAGGCTGGGTCGACCGTAAGGCATTTAGTTTAAACTACCATTTAATGGGTATACTAGTGATAATGGGGTTTCCTTACTGAAGTAACTCAGTTCAAGTATCTTAATTAGGTGGACCCCCCACCCAGTAATAGTGACTATAGGAGAAAATAGGGATTGTATTAGGGTCCTCTTATATTCCTATTATACCACTATTACAGGGTGGGGGGTCCTCCTAATATTTTAACCACAACTCAGACAAGGCTGGGTCGATAAAGCGGCTTGATAGCCTGGATTCTTTTGCGGCGCCTGGACGTCAACAAGGAAAAATGGGACTTTCTCAGAATTAGGGGTACCTCTTTGGGGATATCTATAATAAGGGTTATGGTATACTATAGTGTTTAGGGGTCGATATTGAGGTCTGCCAATTCAGGGAAACCACAATACTGGGAATGGTTTGAAAGCCAGTTCAAAAAGAAAGCCTAACAGGCGTATACATGCTTGTGGGGTTCAGGTACTCGAGAGCATCGATAAAGCTGCCTTTCATGAATTCTTTGACGTCAACGTCTTCAGCGCTCTGATTGCTTCCCGCGAGTTTGCCTTGCGAGCAAAGTCTTGCGGCACATCTTAGAATAGGTTCCGCCTTGAACTTTCTTGTGAGAAAGAGCAAAATAACGTAAATAGGTCATGTATATGCCTCAACATTGAATTGCCAATCATATCCCGTAATCCTTAGACGGCTCGATCTAGTGTGATTTGCCCAAACCCGCCTACGTAGTTCCTTTTTGGGTACTGTATGATAATCCCTTACCAAAAAACCATAACCAGCCCCAGAAAAGGAACTACACGGGAACCTTTGGGTACCCCTCACAGTAATCTCCTGAGTCATGGCGGCATCGTCAACATCTCCTCCGGGTCAGCTGTTCTTGCCCATGGACCCTATGGCATGACAAAGGCGGCCATGAATCTAGTTTTCAGTTTAGGTTTAGTTCAGGATTTGATGTGTTTAGTTGTTTTTTTTTGTGGCCGGGGGAAGGGGAGGGGGGGGGGGGATGGCAGTATGCTGGGGTATATGAGAGAGCCCCTGTTGAAACTGCCAAATGTAGGGTTGAGGGTTCAGTTGCCATAATGCAGAATCCAATGGATGAGAACAGGAAATGAATGGAAACGGGGTCATATTTTGGGCGCTGGTCTCTCTTTACATTGAAACTATTACCATTATGAAAAAGTCCTATTGTGGCTTTCCTGTTGTGATACTCCTAAACGCGCTAATGGGGCTTAGGGACAGGTTGCCGTGGAACGGATAGAACATATATAACCCACATACAACCCCGTCAAAGGCAACCCATTCTAGTAATTCAAAATCGTAAACCCCTAAACCCTAAATCCTAAACCCTGAATCCGCAAGAACAAACAAAGGAATGCCATGCAAGCATGGCTCGTGAAAGAGCTCACTCCTCGAGGTATCCGAGTGAACACTATCTCACCAGGTGGGTGGGGGTTTAGGGTTGAGGTTTGGGGAAGTTAGGTCTATACACGCAATGTTTTGGGTTTTAGGGATACTACCCCCAACAACGCACAATCGACAGGAGGAGAAAATGAAGAATTAAAAGGACAATTCCTAGTTTACAGGGATTAAGGTTTCCGCAAATTAGGCGTACCTTTTCGGGTTTCCCCAAGCCACGGCTGAAGGAACATAGTATGTTGGGGGTATTTTGGGTTACCCTATTTTCGTAAACTGCCAGGTTGGAGGTCTCAATCGTCCTGTTTCCTTCTTGGGAGGGTTTAGGTACATAGTTTACGGTTCAGGGTTTAGGATTTAGGGTTTACGGTTTGATCAGGGTTTAGCGGCACTGCAGGAGGGGGTGTATAGAAGTGCATGAGTGAAGCTGATCAGTGCAGGTCAATCATGTGATCAGACAAGTGCATATGGTAAGTTTGTCGGGGTATGCTATGAGGGAGGTGTATAATGTAGAGAGTGCGGTTATCAGCAGCAGTTTTCCGACATAACCGTGTAGAGAATAGTCGCAGACCGCGTCTCCCCAAAGGCTTTTTCGCCTTTAAGGTTGCTAAAGCTGCTAAAGGATACATGAGCTATAGTCTACAACCCTTGAAGGGGGTTAATATAGGGGATTATATAGGGGAGCATTATGGGGTTTCCTAAGGCGATATTAGGAGTTTGGACTATATGTCAAATATGCACATATATATATATATGTATATATCGGATCCCAAGGTCTTACTCGCACGGATATGATTGCGGATGTCTTGAAGACCAAGCCCGACCTGAGCATGATTCCTATGAATCGCCCTGGAGAGCCTCTTGAGATTGCGGAGGCCATGGTTAGGAGCTACTTGAGGGTCAGGATACTTGCAGCCCAGTTAGGCTTGTACCTATAAGCCAGTTATAATAAGCCCCCTAAGTCCCCTAATGTGATTTCAACGTGGTTATGAGTTCCAAGCACGAGTTACAGTGGGGTCCTTATTACCCTGGAAGGCACCGCTAGACCCCAAGCTCTATACACTTCCTGGGCACCCTGAACCCGAACGCCTCAATCCCGAAAGTCCAAATAAGCCCTAAACCCCGAAATCCCAAACTCTAAACCCTAAACTTTAAAACCTAAACCCTAAACTCTAAACCCTGAATCCTAAACCCCCGGCTTTCAGGTTGCCGCCTTCCTTCTTTCAGAGAAGGCCTCCTACATTTCTGGCGCAAATGTTCGCGTGGCCGGGGGCCGCCCACCTGGTACCTTCATCTCCTGAAGGCATTTCAAGAAGTGATAATTCTTAATATTAGTATTACTATGGCTATTATTGACTATTGTTATTATTGCTAGTATTATTACTGTTGCTATTTTGATTATGGTTTTTGGTCAGTGTAAATACGGTTTTCCGGAAATCAGGGGTACCATTTGGCGGGTTCCCATAGTAAGGTTTGTAGTATATTGGGATCTACATTGGC
>CAJNIZ010025869.1:64425-79552 GCA_905231905.1 Symbiodinium pilosum | reverse complement strand
ACGGGAATCGTGTTTTCACAACTAGCAATCCTAATTTAAGCCAGTACTCCTGACCCTAAACACCTTACTCTACACTCTGAACCATCATCAAAGATGCAGGTTTGCTTCAGATGGTTTACAGGCTTCTGGCAGGTCTTGAACGATCTTGATATGTTGCAGTCCCCTGCTGCAAAGCTACTCCATGGCCTCCTTACTGATACGATGATACTACCTGTGTTGGGATGATGCGCGGCTGCCCATGGTGGATGATAGAAACGCCCAATCGCGGCCATGGACAGCTGCCATGTTAGGTCATGTTTTTTCCAAAAGCTTTGTCAGATCAAGTAGACAGAAATAGACTAAGCTTGTTGTACAAGAAGCTGAAACTTAGCTTGCTGGAAATACATGTTCCTTGTGCTTGAACTTATTGGGGGATTGCAACCCAAGCAATCTAGGAAGCCTCCCGAGGATGCGTCAACTTGATCAGGACCATGACGTACGGTGTGCATGTGCTGAGTTGCGAGCCGTCGAGCTCTAGGGAAGGTCCCAACATGCCTTCACACTTTTCAAGCCCGAAGTCGTATCCACAATCTTCAAATCCAGCCCCCCGAGCTCTCGACGAAGTTTCTCAAAATCAGGGTCTCAGTTTTGTAAGTCCCTACAATATTCTATTTTTTTTCGTGATGAGTGAGAGGGTCCCCATTTCTGGCAACGCTCAACTCCCCAGTCCCGTGGCGTTTGGGTTCGGATTCTGCCTGCCAGCAGGGTTTCGATTCTCTCTTCAACACCAGCTAGGCTCGGCTTGAGGAGGGGTAATTAACAGGGTTTAGGGTTTAGGGCTGAGGGCAAACAAGCAAAGCCCGGCCCAAATATTCCACCTTCTGAATTCCAAGCCTCCAAGGCCCTCACCATAAGCCCCCAAACCCAAAACAATAAACGTTAAGCCCTCAAGCCCCAAAGTAAGACCCTAATACTAATTAATGCCCTAAAAGAACTCCAGGCCCTAGCTCAAACCCCTGGCCCTAAGCTCTAAACCCTATGAACCCTAAGCCCAGGAACAAAAATTGCAACCTTTAACCCCCCGCCAGCCTCAGAGACGTTCAGCGCTTGCTTGAGATTGAAAACCTGCAAAGTAGGTTTAAGGTTTAGGGGTTTAGGGTTGGTTCTTTTTAGAACCACGCGGTTTAGGTTGGCCATTTCACATCACACAATCCCTCCCCCGAATAAGCCTCTGCAATGTGCCACCTGCATATATTGGGGTGTATATTTTCTATTAGATGCGCGGAAGGGGCTACTAATTTGGGAGCTTGAAACCAAGCCAATTTGGGCCGATTTCTGGGTCGAGGTGAGGTCACTATAGCGTGCCCAAGTTGGGGTTTCAGGTGTTGAGATTTAAGGCATCGTGCTAAAGGTTTTAAGAGTTCTTCTGGCCTCGGGCTCAATGATAAGGATTCAGAGTTTAGGGCCAATGGTTTAGGGCTCCTGGGTTTGGGGATTCGGCTGCAAAACAAGGATTCGGGGAATAATGAGGAGAATATGGAATCCCGCAGCGGATTCGACAAGGGTCCTATTGAGAGGCACCCACATGAAGACCTTGAGGGCTTCTGTACTTAGAGATTTATGGTGTCAGGGTTGAAGCAAGATTCATCGATAATTTGGAAGGGGGCTGTAAGCGGACCAGATGGAAGTCCCACACAGCATGATTGAAGCTACGCATGAAACTCCAAGCTGCGGTGAAAGCTCAGCTGGAATCCTACATCCCAAGCCCTGAACCATAAACAGCGAACCCAAAATCCTAAACCGTAACCCTCAACTTGCAACCCTAAACCCTAAGAGTTCAGAAAGTCATTGGATGTAATTCCTCAAGCCAAGTGGCTCCAATCTAGGCCCTAACCTTAGCCACCCAAGCTCCAAACTCCAAACCTCACAACCCCTTGACCCTCAACCGTTTCTTCCTTTATCGTGCTTAAAGAAGCTGGAGCGTAGGCTTTATGTGCTGAAAACTGAAACCTCCGATTCGCATGATTGGCGAGAGGTTTTAGCAGTGTAGCACTTCGGCTGGCGCAGGGCCGGCTACAAAGTCCTTGCAGCAGCGCCAGCTCTCCCGGCATAGCCTTGTAGCGCACGTCACTGGCAGCAGAATCCCAGGCAGAGCTCCTTCGGTTCTGCTGCGGCAAGCACTGGCCAAAGCTCAAGGCCGCCTGGTGCTTTGAGTCCCGGATCGCAGAGGCTTCAAGGCCAAGAATTGTAGTGCTGCATCTCTCGCGTGACGCACAACCCTCACGCAGGAATCAGGCTGCTTGACGGATGCTAGCTTGAAGTGAAATCCAAAGCAAAGCTTTAGGGCGGATGCATTGATGCCAAAAACACATCTAGCAAACTGTGCTTGACTTTCAATTTAGATGTGCGCAAACTTCAAAGCTCACACATGCTCGCATGGGCGTGGTATTCTTACCGCTTCTCGTTGGAACAACAATATTAATTACCATCATCAGTTACACGGCGCTGTGACTATTCCAGTAACTTTATACTGTCACAGCCGCTACTCGTACCGTTGTTCATATTCCAACGGTTGCTTGTCCTTCTCTCAGAAGTGAGGCCTCGTCTGCCACTCTGGAGAGCAAGCCTTCAAGTCAACAGGCTGGAAGAGATTTAGGCGGATCAGGTTGCTTGAAGATAGCTACGATCAGAGACGGATATGTCATTGATGATAGCTGTGGTGGTGATGAGTGCTGCGGTGCTCAGGGGTGGCAGTGCTGGCAATGGCAGTGGAACTTTTAGTGGCAACAAGGTCAAAACTTGAATGTATAACGACACATAACTGCAATGCCTTACGCAGGCCTTGGCTGCCACATTTCGGGCTAGTTGGTTTTTGTATCTACTACAGTCCGATGCTTGGGCTCCTTGGCTTGAAAAGAACCGCCTAAAACTTGACCTGAACGGCTGCGTCCTCATGTAGGTCCAGTCCAGTTGGGGGCTGAAGGCAGGTTTAAGCACATGGCCAGCGTCCAAAACTGGCTGAATCACCTTGACGACCACTAGTTGTGCATAGAGTGAACTGAGATCTTGAGGAAATTCTCTTTCAGTCTATGCCACGGACCTGGTTCCTTTCAAGCTAATCGTGCGACACGTATGAACAATGTGATTGCAATCATGCTGCTCGCGCTGCTTCCCGCGCCGCACCGACTAAACACCAACTCTGCGTGCATATATGTATGTATGTATATATATATACACATATGTATACACTCAGCGTGTATATACCTGCATACATGTAGATTGGCCCAAACATCTGGACGCATTGGGGCTGTCGTTATCCTTTGCAAGGACACCGTATCTTGTATGTTTTTGACGCTGTGGCACGTCTGAAAGTGATCGAGGCAATTCACCTCCTGGTTCAATCACACGGACCCGCTGCGTCACAGCAAGATTCAAAGGACCTTTGAGCTTAACCAGGTCAAACCGTATAAACTACCATAATATACTATCATATACTACAATACCCTCTTTTACTATAGTAGTTTCCATTTTCTTTCCACTATGCCTAGATCCCCATATAATCTCAAGGTATACCCTATAACCCCAATATAGATAGCATACTATAATAGGCTATATGTCTTTGCTCCTTCCATGCTCCTTCAGACTCAACACCCGGGCAGGAGTTACTGCTGCCCTCATCAGCACCTTGAAGCCTCTCACATCTCGTCCCCCTCATGTACATAGAATATGCAGTTTATTATTGGGGGTTATATAGGGATAATGGAAAAGAAAAGAAATCACTATAATGGGTTACAATATTATTATAGGGTTTAGGGCTTAGGGCCCCTTAAATAGAATATTGTGGGTTTAGGGTTTAGGGTATATAGGGACCTTATGAGAGTATACCCAAAGCCATATTCTATCTACTTAGGACTAGAATTACATCTGCAACTCCAAGATCCGAAGCTGCTACCCAGACACTCACAGGAAGCCATTACTACATTGGGGAAACTAGGGGATTCTTAGGGGGTTCCATCTTTTGGATTCTTGAGGGGGTCTGGGTGAAGCTTAAGTGTGAAATCAGCCGAGGTGCGACTATTTGACTGCATGGCCTTACGCACCTCCACACAGCAGGGGCGAGGCGTGAGGTCTTCTTGCAATGAGGGTTTGCCTTCTAAGTTTGCAAGTATTACGTACATACTATTACTATAAATGGGCCTCAGGCAAGCTTCAATCACATAGGCCATGTGGTACCAGGCAGGTGGATCCTGATCTTGAGAAATGATCAATTCTGACCGTCCTCCGGGGGTGCGTAGTTTGGTTGACGGCGCCTAGCTTCAAGCAAAGTGTTGGGGTTTCCAAACTTCCCCATAGGTGGTCGTTCTGCGAGGTAGATAAGCGAGTTTCTGAGGAGCGCTAGATGAACCCCTCAGGATCTCACCCGGAACTACGTACCCTATACTACGAGTCATCCCTGCGTAGCCCTGTCCCCTTGGAAACCTCTGTATATACCCTCAAGCCACAAAGGTGCGCCTGCTCCTAAAAACCCCTTACGCCCTAATCCCCTCAAGCCTCTAAACCTAAATTTTATCCCAGAACCCGGGATACAAACCCCCGCAAACCCTGCCTAGCCCTAAGTCCTAGCCAAATCCCACTTGTGGGGGAGGGGCGGGGGCAAGCGGCGTTAACGAAGCACATAATCGCTCCAATTGTTCTGATCACGGCAACTTCCTGAGTTCCCCCAGGTCCTAGACTCCTCGGGATCCGCAAACCATAACAGCAAGCTCCATTTTCTTTTCCACGCACCACTAAACCCTAAGCCCCAGACCCCGAACCCTAACCTATCCCTAAGAATCCCAAACATTCCTATATAATTG
Organism: Symbiodinium pilosum; assembly: GCA_905231905.1. Lineage (NCBI taxonomy): Eukaryota > Dinophyceae > Suessiales > Symbiodiniaceae > Symbiodinium > Symbiodinium pilosum. Next base: position 74,717 of record CAJNIZ010025869.1, on the reverse strand, counting down.
CTATTAGTAAGCCCTAACTCCTTAAAACCCCCTCTCCTCTTAAAGCACAACTTCAGAGGCCTCCTCCTGGCCGGCTTCCACAGCGGCCTTCACAGCGCCCACGGCATCAAGGCACTCTTTGAGCTGCGCCATGGCTCTCTATTGATAAGAGCACTAGAGCAATCTCTACAAAAGATCAAAGCCCGACCAGCACCATGAATAGGACCTGTAATAATAATAGTAGTAGTAATCGTAATTAGCGGTAGAAGTGGGAGTAGTAAAAGCAATCGGCAACCACAGAAACAAGATGCCAACTAGACTCGGACGAAGGCTGTTGCTTTTCCAAATGGCAAAGGTAGCTTGCCACAAAAAAAAAGTTACGTAGCAAGAATGGCTAAAAGTGGACATGCAATGGTACGAGTTTAGGGACGAGGTCGGCAACCATAATTCCAGGAGAAACTTTTGCTGCTCCACTCGCCGAACGCCGTCCAAACCTGAATTTCTGGCAGTAAGGTACTGATAACAACAGTCGTGACCAAGGCTTATGACATGATCAGCTGGCTCTAAGTTGAGCTCGAGCTGAATGGCTGCGGCACTTGGCCAAGTAAAAAGGCACAACCATGCCGGACTGGGCTTAATTACTCTAAACATGAAGTTTACCTAGGAACCCGTAATATAATAGGAGCCCACTATCGGAACCTGTACTATATACTGAATTTCCGACAATCCATGTAACAGTTAGAGCGCGCGCAAAGGCATCAGAATGGGGAGGTTTAGGGCTTGGAGATTCCATCCCAAACCCTAAACCCTACATAAACCCATTCTAGTAGTTTCCATCTTTCTTTACCAGTATCTTTGGACTGCTCAAGAATGACTAGAAAAAGCAGCACGACAACACTGAACCCTTTGGAGGGCCACAGGTTCATCCTCAGAACTGTCGATATAGTAATGTAGACCCCTTATTTATAAACCTTCCTCCGTAATAGGGATTATAACAGGGATCCTCATATTATGGCCCTTAAAAAGAGGGGTGTTAGCAATCAGGTGTCTATTTTACTCTATAACGTCGCACATTCCTAGAAACAGCTCCGCAGGAAAGAAGCACTATCATTTTTTTATGCTGACTGTATTCACGGGGCATGTGCTTTGCGACGCCTACGCCCAAGCTTTGGTTGCACTTGTGCTCTGATTGGGGTTGGTTACGGACTAGATATGCAAAGATTGCAAGGGTCATAACATGAAGCCACATGGGGGTCCCCCACAAGGACCACGATTCTGAGAAACCTGAACATGCCCCGAGCTTCAGCAGCTCTGCTGAACACGGCCTGACTGCACCCCCTCTGCCCGCTTAGCACCCTCCATCATAAATTGTGAACTTCTGAACAACCCCAAAAACTCAGCAGCACGACCTTAAGAATTAGGCGTTCAGGGTGACCCTCACACCCTAATGATCCTGAGGGGGTTCCCCATACTTAATTGTTCCTAGGATCGTAGGAACCTACAACCTTACCTCTGCTGAGCCAGGGCTGCAGGAATGGATGCGCATAAATAGTAGTCCCGATATAATCTGGAAGAACACGGCGGTTTCCATTTTCTTTTCCATTCCTTCATTTCGTGCCATCCAAAGGCAAATTACATGACCCCTATAAACCCTGTTTCCATTTCATTGTCCATTTTCTTTTCCATCTGACCCCCTCTATTATACTACAATCCCTATACTAACCCCCTAAGCCCTAAACCCTTATGCCCCCGCAGAGCTAGGCAACTTGGCAGACCCCACCTGGAGAGCCATGACCATTGCCCAGAGGTCCTCACATTCGCGGCACTGAAGCGCAGCTTCTTGCCTCCCGGCTGAATAGGGTTTAGGGTTTCCTCCATGAAGCCTAAACCTTAACCTTTAAACCCTAAACCCCCCAAAAAACATCTCAACGTGTACCTCTGTGTGGGTCCTTGAATTGTGTAAAGGGATGCTTCCGGGATTATGCATAGCTTCAGTCTGAAAACCAACATCTTTTTGTTGGGTCCGCATGGGAAGGCGGAGCTTTTAATCAACTTGGTAGACACTTGGAGGGTCACGGGGACTTAGTAAATGGGCTAATAATGGGGATAACTGGGGTTACCATATGGGTTGTAGGGGTTATGATCCTACTTACTAAGTCCGCCTGACCCTCCAAGCAGCCAACAACCGAAAACCAGCGGCTCCTGGATACTCTATGTACGGCTTAAAGGACTTCCGCGTTAGGGTGTAGGCAAACTGCTGCCATTGATGGGCATTAACTAGGATCTCCAGCAACCTGGGACTACAAAGGCCTTTTTTTTTGAAATAATTTCTTCGATCAATTTTACCAAGCTAGGGGCACATGCCATGACGCCTGCACCTACCCTCAGAATTCGTGTTTGAAGTTACCGTGTTCAGAGACAGAGACACCGATGGCCAGAAAACAGCTAAATGACAAACCCTGAACCCTAAACGAGGTCTGCTTGCAGGCCCAAGGGACCCGCGCATAACGGCAGTCTTGGCCTTGTTGAGGGCTAAAAGGCAGTCTGTGACCTGACAGCTTTTGAGGTATATGTGTAGTCACATCGCTAAGGTTTAGGATTTTGGGTTTGGCGTTAGGATCAGCGTAATCTAGAGTATTCTAGAGTGGTCTTGGCATATCACCTGGTTGCCTGGCAGCTCTGATCGGTCTTCTGCATATTGTCTGCCATGTTTCCTGCCTCTTTTCGAATACTGGCTTCCCAAAACCCTAAATTACCGCATGATGGCCGCAAGGCTGCTAACACTAATGTGCGTAGTCCATGCCGACTCGATCAGAGCCTCTACTTTTTCGATAAGGTCAATGCAACCATAGGGGTTTCCTAAATTAGGGGGACGTGACTAGGAGTCCCCACAATAAGGATCATCGTATTTTGGGGTCTAGATTGGGATTCTCCTATTTTGGGAAACTACCCTATACTTGTGGGGTTGGGGGCCGGGAGGGGGGTTCCTATCATACGGACTACATTCGGCATTCGGGTATATTGCGATCCCCTATTTCTGGACATACTTATACAAACGAGCTGTAGTCGGCCACAACTGCTAACAGAATTGGTCTAAAGTTCCTAATTAGGCTTATCGGATAGCTTGGCGATCACATTTGCCTGGGTGGGGGCGGTCCTTCGATCTTAAGTTAGACCTGTACTTCATAACAAGGGATCAGGATTAGGATCTGTGCTGTACTGTTAGCAGCACTGCGCCAAAATACGCTTTGCGCGCCTTCCAGAACAATCTGCGGCCCCTAAACCCTATATAGGCCCTATTGGTTTTGGCTAAAGTGCTGAAAGCGTGGAATTCAGCAGGTCAGCTAAAGGTAGCTCTGAGTAGGATAGCGCAACTTTTGTATCCATAGCCCCTTAGAACACAGGTCCCCGCCCCCTAAGAATAAATTTTCCCCCATTGTTTAGTGGCATTCTTTCTGCGGTATCCATGTCAAGGAGTGGGGGTGATTCTCAGGGGGAGGGTGTTGGGTGTGCTAGAGTCCGCTCACATAGCGCGGATACCGCCTGGTAGCAATGCCACGGCTGGCCTCTGATACCAGATCACACTGCGTAAGAGCAGCAGGACGGGATTTATGCGAAGAGGCCTTTTCTAATCCCTCTGACATGCTCTTTCATCAGTTGGGTTTGTTCTTAGCAGGAAAGGAACGGTCAACAATAGATCTTCTTTCCTGCACGTGAATACGTAGAGAGGAAATCCTTATTCGGTAGCAGGAAAACCCATGCTGCATTGCTGCATCCAGTGCTCGACTGTTTTTGGATGTGTTTCCTGATGTCCAAGTAGAGTCTCGGAGACTTCGTAGGGCTGCGTTGACAGGCCCTGATAGACTCCCATGCCTGCGGAACTCATGAAGAGGTTCCAGCAGATCGGGGTCCTGTTACATATACTGCTCAATACTTTTTACAGGGACCTCCCAAGACGGACCCCCCAATTTTCGCAAACTTCCACAGGCAGCGACTAATGAAGCAACTTCTTCAGGCCAGAAATGGCACGTCAACCTGCAGAACCAGGTAGGCATGCAACAGAAAACCAATGTCATCGACGATCGTAAGTGGAAGAGACTACTACTTGATCGGAACTTGGGCTTATCCTCACCTAAAACTAAACTCCATCAACTGAAGTCTGGACCCCACAACAAACTTCCAAAATTCTGACAGGCCTTGATGAGGGCAGCTATCTCCTCAACCTTCCAGACAATAGGAGGGCTTTTGAAGCTCAGATTCAGGGCTGGAACAGTTTGCTAGGGGTTGTCCTGCAGGGCTTCTACAAGGTGCAGGGTGCCCATGACCTAGCCACAAAGGCCGGCAGCTACGATGTTCCGGCTTAGTCTGAGGCCAGGTTGTAGTAAGGCTGCGCAGGTTTGAAACCTCTCACAGTACAACAAGGGCTACAGGTTTGTTATGATGTGCTACCAACACGTGAACCTGATGCATCACAAACAAACGTTTGACGCGGTTACGTTGAGTGCTAGAGCAATTGTCATAGGGCTATACCCCGAAACAATAGCCGTGCACGGCGGTTTGCTGTTCCTTCCTTTCTGGCTACTTCACGGCAATGGTTTATTGTTTGCAGGTCTTGGCTGAATTGGAAAATGGTGCTTCGTCAGGGTGTGGGTCCCACCTGGATCGTGTGCCAGCTTTCAGATGTACCTCCCCTGCCTGGAACTTTTTCGCCACTTCGGGACGCGCAAATATATGGCATACCCAAGGTTGTCTTAGCATACTTCACGCGGGGCCCCAAGAAAGAAACCAACCGAAGACTGGAATATCGCTTTATTTGGCGCATGACCTGCCACAAGCTCAGGGCATACATGCTGTCTGCCAGACAGTTGCTTCCTTCCAACTACTGCAGATTGCGCGTCAAGACCATTTTCAGAACATCAGAGGCAATTCACTCGCACCCCTGACTTGGGAAGATGTGTCATGCAACGCCCCTCCAAACAGGCAAACCACCAATTGCCCTCCGCTATTACTAAAACACCAAAGGTGCCATGAGCAAATGTCCCAGGAACTGGACTCATTCTAGAAGTTCTTAATCAAGTCCGTGACATCCAAAAGGCGATTATAAGCAGCTTCAAGCAAAGAGAGCCCTTTTAAAGCAGCCTTCTGCTACCCATTTCTGTGAGTTCCTCCTCCAAAGTTCTCTGACTTCTAAAGAGTGAGTCGTCACCGTAGGGGAAAACCCCACCTGAAAGCTCTCACAGAGGTTGCACCTCCACGCTTTAACAAGATGGTGCTGAACAAGTTGTATGCACAACGCAGCGGAAATGTCAGGAGCTGTGGATGTCTACATGAGCCCTGGACTAAAATTTGTAGTATATCCCTAAAGAGGTCCACCCAAAATCCCTATGTCGTCCCCTATAGGTCCCCCCAACCTAAATTTAGTCGGTAGCTCACATAAGAACTTCTCAGCTCAATCCCCCTAAACGGATAAAACTCCTGGGGATCCCACTAGCCATCCCCATCCCACCGCCTACAACAAGAACAGGGTTTAGGGTTTAGGGTTTAGGGTTTTTGGCAACCCCGACCCATAAAATTAGGGCCCTGTTCTGGTCATGTGATGGTGTTAGGGTCCTAATGTGGCTTGTTGGGGGTAACAGAAAACACCTTATTTTCCAAGGAGTTCCATCAGTGAACCCAACCCTAAACCCTGACCTTCACGCCTGGCCTTGTCTAAACCTAACCCTGGCCACCCCGCATTCAAGAATTCAGAATGGAGCGTCTCTGGACCGAAACCGTAAGCCCAGTCTAAGGATATAGGTGTATGTATATGCGGTACATACGTGGACACACGCAATCATAAACATGTGCATGTATAGACACACATGTACATACGTAGCTGGTAGAGCATATCTATATACAGACTCGTAGTTAGGGCCTAGCCCTGAACTCTTAACCCTAAACCTTAAGCCCCCAAACTGCCCTAAACCCTACACCCTAAAAGCCCTAAACCCTGATTCCAAAGCCCTAAACCATAAAAGCCCCAAACCCTAAATCCTAAGCCCTAAAAGCCCTAAACCTTTAAACCCTAAACCCAAAGCCTAGGTATCTTCAACCCTGGGACCCTTGCAGCTGCCTTGCTTGCTGTGCCAAGGACTTTGAGCAGCGTGAGGCCCTGCTCCGCAGCGCCAAGGGCCTGGGTGTTACATCTCCTTTCCCGGGGGTAAGTTTGCGGTTTGGGATTAGGGAAACAAAAACGGAAACTACTGTGTTCTTCAAGATTTAAGGTTTTGGGCCATTTTGGGGTTTAGGGTCTTACAAGATCTTAAGGCTTGGGATTTAGGGATGAGAATTTCATGTAGGGATAGTACCCTCATGCTGCAGAACAGAACGGAAAGCAACATGGAACATGTGTACGGCAGATGGGGGATACGGGGTTATGGTAGGTACTAGGAGGATTTTGATAACCCGAACGCCAAAAATTAGGACCCTGTTGTAGTCATATGATAGTTGTAGGGTGCAAATTTTGGATGTTGGGCTCACCAGAATCCTCTTACAGTCCCCCTTAAGTAGATAGAATACGGGGTATATGGGGATCTTATTATGATATACCCAAAGCCATATTGTATCTACTTAAGGGGCACTATACTATGGCATGGAACCTGCAAGGGGACCTACAAAGACTACTACAGGGGCTTACATAATTACTAATATCTTTTTGAGGTTCATTTGAGGTACCATATACTATAGTTATACAAGGAATATGGAACCATAATCTTGGTAATTATTCAGGCCCCTATTAGTGGCCTTTGGCCTTTCTGAAGTGACCTGATTTGATTCTTAAAATTGAATATGATGGTATAATGGGCGAAGACTTAATTTTAAACCCCTTCAACCCTAAACCCTAGATTCCTCGAACCAGGGGTTTTGGTGCTTAAGGATGACAAGGAGGCTAGGGCCGAGGGCTGACTGGGATTTAGGTTTAGGGTTTAGGGCGGAAGCCGCCTTAAATATGTGGATAGCATGCATGGGCACACGTTAGGTATAGCATAAGGACCATTAGCGAACATCGTCTGTGAGAACTTCTTTTGCTACATATACAGCTTTATGAACATGTCGGGGTGCATTAGAGAGGTTTTTTAGCGTATGTCTTAGGGACTTATGATGAGCCAGCAGCTTTGCTGGAGGATTCGAGAGATGCGTATATACATAGGGTTCTCACAAGGGTAGATACAGTGATATAAGGCTTAAGGTAAGTGTAACCCAATTGTAGCTGTTACTTACAACCGAAGTAGGGCTGGGATTTCAAAATGCTTGTGTCACTTGGCGTACTCTCAGCGAGCTCTTCGCGCCTTGACTTGTGGAAATGACATAGGGTTCTGAAAAGCTTGTCTGTGGCTTACAGGAGGCTTGTCAGCGCAGGTTGCTTGTTCGGTCCCACGATACTGCTGCACTGCAAAGTAAGCCCTCGCTGTGGAGCTAAGATGGCCCAGCAGCCGTACAAACGAGCAAGTAATCACTACCCATTGTTTCAACTAGTCCTGTGCCCCGCGTTCAGGGCCACAAGTTCGCTTGGGCGGCGGCAGGTTGATAGAAGACCTACACAGTTAGGGTTTAGTTGCTTTTGACCAGGTACTCCCCGCCAAAGACATAGAACATGCACGATTGTAGTCCCCCTTAAGTAGACAAAATATGGCTTTGGGTATATTATAACAAGATCCTCACATACCCCATATTCTATCTACTTAAGAGGGACTATACGCAGAACCAAATCTTAGGCTAAACCAAGTTTGCACAGAGCCCTTTCGGTCCGACCTAGTTCAAGAGCATAGGGCAGCACCCTCATTGCACGCGCTGCTGTGTGACTAAGGAACTAGAAGGGCGGATGCCTAAGCAAAGGCCATAAGAAAGCCCGCTGCCCAAGTCGGCAAAAAGCACGAAAACAGTCGTATGGCTTGCAATACGCCTGGTGGACCTGGGCAAGTAGAAAAGAAACCTATCTCCTAGGTGGACCCCCCACCCAGTAATAGTGACTATAAGGAATAGTGGTAACTATATTAGGGTGCTCTTATAGTCCTAGTATACCACTATTACAGGGTGGGGGGTCCTCCTAACCTATCTCTAATCCAGCCCGATCATGTCAACAGGTTCCAATGCGTTTTTCTTTTTAATTCCCTGCTTCTGCGAACGGCGGCGGCCCAGTCCTGTCTGCAGGCTCTCAGGACTGGGAGTCTGGCTTTAAATGGGAATGGAAGATCAACATAGAAAATAGAACGGAACATGGAATTGGAATTGAAGATATGTAGGTTTGTAGTTACGGCTTGGGCATAGTAGGGAATGGGGAATCCATTGTAAATCAGAGAAAAGAATTGAACGTGAATACTCGGTCAATGGGAAATATGTTTTACTCCATTCCGTGACCTCTTTTAACTGTAGGGCAACGGGTCTGCATGGAGAGATTGCGTAAGACTATGAGGGAGTTTGTCAAAATAGGCGGCCAAAGATACATTGACATGGGGATTCTGCAAAGACTAAAACAGCGGCCCAATTAGGATACTGGTGGGATTGCCTCAAACTGTGAACCCTCAGCCTTCAATTCAGGTCAGGATTCCCTCTATACCCTGCACGCTACATCCAAAAGCCTAAGTAGACAGTCTAGCTACTAGGCCCTATGTTATATCATACATCACAAGTCTTTGCCCGCAGCTTCTGTTTTCTGAAGCCATAGACAACAGTCTCATTAGCCCGGGGGCGCAAAAGATGACCTAACAAAAGCCTAAAGCCCTACACTTTCCCTGTGATTCCCCCCGAGCCATTGAGGTCCTTGTGCTGAGCACTGAAAGTGTTGCAGGACGTCCTTAGTAGCATTTCGTGCAGTTGCGACGTGTTCTTGAAACTATGGGCCCCTACAACACTTCCTTTTGTTTTCCCTAGTGAGTGGAGCATGTAGAGGTGATTTTGCAGCACCCAAGAGGCCCAAAAGGCTTCAGGTACGACAGCTGCAAGAGTTCTGCGAGATTTTTTTTAAAAAACACACACGAGTCCGGCCAACCCTCAGGCTCGAGGTTCTTCGCCTGAAGTCCTTCTGGGCGATTCCAGGCAAGGAGCTTCCAACGGGGAGAGCTTGAGGTAGAAGAAGGGCTACATGAGCTATTGGTGGATAACTATATGAGGGGCACGTAAAACTCCTGTCACCGCTTGGGAGCTCCTTTCCTGCAGTTGCTTGGAGTACCCAAGTGGCCGCAGAGGTAGCGGTGCAAGATCTCGCTGGCACCGGGTTCCTCCTAGTTGCATGCAGGGCTTATTCTGGTGCAAGTAATTGAATGCTGCATGTTCGAGGGCTTCTAAAACGCTATACGATAATATAGAGAAACAAAGCCTGATATAGCATAATATAATACGATATAGTATGATATGCTTTCATGGTAATGATTGAGAGCAGGACTGGAAGCTAAGAGCGTATGCCAAGGCAGGGCACGCTAAAGCCTAAATGGTTTTCAAGCCATCGCATGGTCTAGGAACATTATTGCTGAGAATGCCGGTTGCTGCAAACTTCTTGGAGACTGTATTTGGTCTTCAAGGAAGCTAAAGCCGTGGCGACTGCGAGTTTGTCCAGTAATCCTTACCTGGACCTTGGGATTTAGGGCTTAGGTAAAACAATGGCCATGAACCCTAAAAACAGTCAAACATGCCATTCTTCTATATACTTTGGGTGTCCAAGTGCGGACAATTCCCAGTTGCCCGAACCTTCTGGAACAAACTCCGATACGGAGTTTTCTCACATAGAGGGCCGGCAGGGGCCCTAGGAATATATGGGGATTGCATATGGTTTAGGGCTTAGGTGTTCCTGCCCAGATTCTATGGAGATCCCTAAGAAGAAGCATTTGGGACTTGCTATGCTTGCATGTCATAAAGCAGAAAGCAATGTTTGGGCCGGGCCCTTGCCTCGTCCAGTGTCTTAGCGTTACTGAGCCACTTCATTTTCCACTATCTTTTTCATCCGGTTCTCCATTGCCGGAGTAACATCCCTCAACCCTAAAATCCTAAGCCCTATATGTCCCCATATTTTTCCTCATACTGTGAACCCACGACCATAAGATTGGCAATGATTTCGGCTTCTACGTTTTGGATCTCTAAATAATGATTCTGGGCCTGTTCGCTCTTGCAACCCTTACTGTTTTGCGGTTAAGGAACTCATGTAAGTTACCATAATGAATGGGTATCTATAGCAACTAATGCGGTTCCCCTAGTATGGGAACTTGAACTAAGTTCCTTTACAGCAACTGAGCTCAGGGTACGGATCAATTAGGGGTCAGTTTTGGGGTTTAGGGTTTAGG
>CAJNIZ010025869.1:35232-60152 GCA_905231905.1 Symbiodinium pilosum | reverse complement strand
CCAACTAAAATGTGGATTTTCGCAGCCTGGTTTTCGTTTCATCGTTCATGATAGGCCGTGCCATTATCAAGTACATATCAAGACCTTTCGCCGCGCTTTCGCACGTCTTTCGCGCGCCAAGAAATTGATCCCGTAACACTGTGCTGCAAACTCGGCTTATAAAAAACAAAACGAGGGTTTTAGAACAACCCCCATATGGGGATCTGATTAAAATATACCCAAAGCCATATTCTATCTACTTAAGGGGGAACGTAAGTCTTAACAGCACCACCTTTTCCTGTTGGTAAACATCGCTTCACAGCTTCCAAGCACCCGCAATATGAATTCGGCTGCGTCTCCCCATTGAAGCCCTACTCTGCTGCACCTACCAAGCCAAGGAAAGGCAACCACCATCCGCTTCGAACCTTGACGCCCTTCCTACTATCTACCACTGGCTATGCAGTAATTGTAGCATGTTATACGCTCATGTTTGAACACCTTGCAAAACGCATCTCAAAAAGTAGCTTGAAGCGAGACGAGCAATGACGTCCATCCACACGTGTAGCAGGATCTTTGCGAAAAAATGTAATCACCCAGATCGGACACCGACTATATACACTCCAGGGGAATCTTGTATGCCCTCACCAAGATTCATAATGATGGCCCTGCTTCACATGGGGTTCTTTCTTTTCTAAACGCTTCCGTGTCGCCTCCTCATCGGCTCCTGGGGCCTTGCCTCCCTCCTGGTGCCGGAAGGAACACTGGGGGATCGCAAGGTTTGCAGTTTTTTTTTTGCAGGGTTTAGGGGCTGAGATTCAAGGCGTAGGGTGCGGTGGTAAGGAGGAAAGGTAACAGTTGCCCCAGAAGCTTTATTTGTAAAAAATGCTTGGTTGTGTAAGAGAGGTCCTGGGCAAATTGTGAGTGCAATGTAGCTGTGTGAGCAAGGCATGATTTTAGTGGGGAGGTAACCGTGTGATTCGGAGGGCCAAACACCATGTCTCATGTCTCTTTGAGACCAAATGCTGCGGAACCAAGTCCTGTGCTCGAAGGTCTTCATCAAGCAGCACCGGCAGAACGGAGTCCAAAAACACCTCGCCCAGTGGGCGAAAAACCAATCAATACTTCAGAGCACAAGGAATTACATGCGGTTTGGGAAAAAGATGTGATTGTCGGACACTTCACTCGAAGGGTTTGCAAAGCTCCGGCCCTCACACCCCCATGTACCCATAATACCTCCAACGATGCCTCGGATCGCGCGTCGGCCGGACGGTCATCTGCCAGATCCTGTGCAAGCTTCTTCTTCTGCGAGCTTGCATGGGAAGATCCGATCCTATATCAGTGGCCCCATGCTGCTGCGTACTTTGCAAAGGCAACTCAGGTGCATGTCCAACGTAGATGAGAACACCTAAGCACAGGACGTGCTGCTGCTGCTGCTGCTGCAGCAGCAACACACAATACAGGCCCCTGAACACATTGAGAGTCGAACGGGTAACCCCAGGTCCTGCGCAGTGCCACACTTTGACGTGCTCCGAAGCCTTGCTTTCCAGCAACGTCTTGAAATAACGGTTGCTTTGGGCTTCAGGCCCCCCTTCGGCCCTTCGGGCGTTTTCAGCCTGGCGCCCAAAATTTGCAGACTTCATAAGTTTCACCGTTTCGCTTGAAATGTTCGAGCTGTAGAGTCGCAGCCTTTCAAAGTTGCTGACAAAACAAGCCCCAAAACAGCCCCATCAAATTATTTGTTGCTTGCGACTTCTGGTAGAGAGGTCTGCGCAAAGCCTGCGCCATTCCGTTTAGCAGATTCTCTACGTTTCTTCTGGGGTCAGCCAGAAATAGCTTTTGTAGCAAAACATATTTGCGCACTTCATAACATAACAATCACGACAACAAATGTCAACAAGAACTGAAGACATGGATGCTCTTTGGGGTGCCAAGCCCTAGGTTCGATCTCTCATCAAAAGGAATATACTTGAAAACAAAATAGCAGCAGCTGCAAGCTGTGCCCAATTGCCATTGCTATCAGAATTTGCAGCTGTACTCTCATCCCCTTTGAAGCAAAGTTGCCAACCCCCCAAAAAACAACTCACACCCAAGCTGTGTTTATGCCGGCCTAAGTATGCTTGTGAAGACAACATCCTTGCAAACATTTCCGCAGACTGTTGCAGTTTGTCTGAATATAATCACATCGTCCGACAGCTTCATAGGATCCTAAGGAAACCACTATGTTTACAAACCCTAAATCAGATGGACCCAAAAACCTTTCAGAATCCGTATGCTATGAACATGCCACAGCCGTACAGCTTTACATGGTCCCGCCTTACATCACTATACCTACCATCATCCCAACATCACATGAGGATCAGAAAAAGGAAAAGTCAAGAACAAAACAGTTCCAACTTTCGACTTGGCTTTCTCACAAACCAAGTTTGACGAGACGTTGGAAACCGTATTTAATCAAATTCAATACCAAGGGTAGCTACTAAGCGAGTTTTGCCAACCATTTTTTGGGTTCAAGAAACCATGGCGTGTCATGCACATGTAGCTGCAGGCAAAGCCAGCTACTCTCCAACATCCGCTTGGTGTTGGTCTACCATGCCTTCAAGATGCTACCTCTTCCTGAAGAATCCTCACCACATGCTTCGTAATTCCATACCCTGGCCTCTCCCCCGCAGAACGGAAAACTGATGAATTATTCAGCGGCGTCAGAGTGATCAGTGCCGAGAAGAAGTCTACAATGGATCCGCCCATGGCATATGAGGAGTTTTGTTGGGTCACAAGACAAGCCGCAAATTATTGGACCTGCTATTTTAAGGGTGAACGACCACTACCACATTCCAAGTCCGAATGTTTTTCAAGCATGCTAACGCATCGTGCGAAGCTGATTCAGGCAGAGCGTACAAGACCATGAGTGAACAACGGTTCACGGTTGTTGTTCCCTGGCTCTTCGGCTGCAACCTCCAGACCTGAATCCGCTCTTGAATCAGCAGGGAAAGATCTGGGACAACCGCCAGCCCCAACTTGGACCCTCAGCCACAAACCCTAACGCCAATCACCGGCAGTGTCCTGCACCCAACCCGAATTACCACCAAAGCATTGACCCTGAGCTTTCTAACACGCGAGCTTTCTCAATAAATGTAAGGTATCCTTGGGGACCGCAAGGCCTTGTGGAGACCACAAAAGGAGTATGGTTCCTGCTTACTGGCAAAGTAGGAAATGCTTCTAGCAACGCATATACATACTCACTTCGACCCAGTTCTCAGATTATGTCAACATGATTCCCAGTGAGGACACCTGAGAACTCGCTGAAATTGCCAAAGCCGTTTACCCCACGCCAAGAAATTGATGTACATTGTATTCTTCTCATTCCAACTGGACGCCCAAACATTCGCTCACCAAAAGGACAGGCGCAACTCCAGGAGAGGAGTTTGCAATGATGGAAGCTTGTATTCATGTGATCCCCTCCCCCTAATATACCTCCCCCCACCTCCCTAATACTAAATACTCCCTTTACATCATATCATACCACATACTGGAAGTATTTAAAATTGGGGTGGGGGGGGTTCAATATCAATATCAGGGGGAGAGGATTACGCGGCATGGTCACCTCAAAAGCACAATGAAAAGCTTCCTCATACCAAAGCAATGTACGTCCATGATACCACGCTGGGGCATTCACCGCCTAAACACCCGTAATCATCTGCCCCGAGAACTGATTAAGACACACGCGCACCGCGATAACGCCTCAGTAATGTTCTGGGAATGCTTGTTAAAATGGGGTGTGGGGAATATGAAGGGGAACGGAATCAACACGCCGAAATAAAGAAATGCAATCCTAAACCCTAAATGCCAAACTCGAAACCCTGAACATAATACTCACAAAGCCTATTCCCTAAACCCCGCACTTGAACACCGTAAGCCCCATCACTCACATCGAGACAAGAACTGAAATTTCAAGTATGGTATGGGCCCCGAATGTGCCCCTAGCCACTGACGAAGTTCTAGGGGCCCTTGGGGGTATTTTTGTCGGGCACATAATTACTGCAAGGTATGCATTTTAAGGACTCGTGGACGAACGCGCCCATACCACGCTGAAGCTCTAAACCTTACGCCCTGAGGCCCAAGACCCCAAACCCAAGGCCTGAACGTTTCAAGCCCAAAGCCCTACAACCCTAAACCGACAAAGGGCAATGCTTCTTCGCAGCGCCCCAAAGCGGCTGCAAGGTCTCGACAGCGGGAGCTGCCGACGCCTGGAAGGCATTCCTTCTTACGACATTCGGAGCTCAGGGAAATGGAAACTATTATGGATTCTATGGATTTGCACTGATCAGGTTGGGGTTAGGGGAGAAGTGATGCTTGTGGCACTATTGTCTTTGCGAATGATGACGGTTTTTTGTTCACTAAGTTGTTGCGGACATCCTGGCTAAGCATACCTTCGTCATCAAATCTATGACTACTATAACTATGCTTCCCTCTACTGTGTTTCTTGCTTGGCTGCAAGACTAAGCTCTACCATCAACATGATCAGCGCGGTGCAGGCTGAATATAGGTAGTAAAACTGTCAGCTTATCATGACTGACACGATCTTCACTGTCACCGCTCCCCTATGTACAGCTATGCCTTGAGACCCTTAACAAGGGCTCAAGGTTTCAATGTGGAGCTCGGGATTCAAAATGGTGCGAAGTTCAGGCTTCGTCAATCTACACCCTGAAAAACGGTGATTCATTAATACAGCGTGGTACACTAAAACCAACGCATATGCAGCTTACAAACCCTAAGCCCCTAAACCCTCCATAACCCCCTACTCTTCCCACCTGCACGTCGGCAGAGAGTGCCGCATGCACGAATGCGGCTCAAAGCCTCGGCTTCTTACTCAGATGGTTTAGGCTTAGGAAGAGTTTAGGGCTTAGGGCGTCTGCATGCGCAGGGCTGACCATACATATATATATATATGTATATATATATATATCTATATGTGCCGCTGTTGCCACCCCACTTCCAGGGATCTTTGGATGGCGGCACATCCTGCGCCCAGCGCACCTCGTGGACGTCGTCCGAGAATCCATTGAAAGTCGGTTCTCTTTAAATTCCCCACCTGCTGTGAGACATCACAAGCTACCACCCAAATTATTCCCTGCTTGGGGTTAGGGCTATATATCAAGTCCCACCTAAAGATCAGCTTCTCGCTTCCTTTCAGAAACGTTATAATTGCGGGCCTGCCAGGGGCCTCCACAACCCTGCAGGGGCTTCCGAGGGCCTATTGCTTGACGATTGGCGGAGGCAGGCGGGCTTTCCCTGGTAGCTACAAAACTACAGGCACATCGTGGTTTCCTTGCAATTGCTTGGGGCCCAAGTATATTAGAAATATAACGTAATATAATATAAAACGTTGCAGAACCCTCAGCCTGAGGTGCCTAGCTCAGGAATTCGCCGCAGCCAGGGGGGCAGGAGACCCCCCTTTTCTGAGGTTGACGTTGTGAGGGGGACATTTGAGCTCAGGTTTAAGGTATTCCCATCAAGGGGAAACAGAATATACGTTGTAGAGAGTTGGCCCGCTGGGGTGGCTGGAGGCAGAGCTGTACCTCCCGATGTACATGAAGAGCTTGAAAGGGCTCAAAAGTCCACTCCCCATCACTAGGCTTCTTCCCTTGTCTTACCCAGTGCGCACGTAAAGGCTGACGTGCTTCTTCAGTGTTTGACTTCCCAAGTAATGGGAAGGAACGGCCTAAGCAGGCCCGGTGGGCATTTCGGGTTTACGGACTGGTAATGACTGCATCAGGCCGTAAAGTTTGTAAATACCACCTGCACTGGGCTATCTGGCTTCCTCAGGTCACAAAAGTCGCCCTTCAGTAGATAGAAAATGGAATTGCTCAATAGCATAATGTGATCCCCATTCATCCACCCAGTAACCAAGCTAGTAGCATGCAGCAATGTAGGAATGCAGTAGCTCGCACATCAAGGTAGATGATTTTAGAAGACTCCCCACCTTTGACAACTGATTCCGTAAGGGAACTAGATGTAAATCGGGGGAGCACTTACTTAATCCGTGTCGGTTTTGAAATGTCTGGGCATTCCGGAACGCGCTTTTGCAGAAGCCTCCAATCTCAAAAGCACCTAGGAGGAACCGATGGAGTCTTCTAAGGCGCGAAGCCAGTGCAATAGTGGACTGGCAGACGACCTTCACACCATCGCGCGAAAACATGCGCGCGAAAGCTAGGCCCAACGGAAAACTCTGGAAGCTCCGTGCAAGGTCTAGCAAACAGCCGGAAACCTCTTGGCGGCTGGCAGACAGACCCCTAAGCAGGATCCTTCCTCTTCATGAGCAAGGTTTCGCACGAGCCCGAACCCTCCTCCGCAAGACAAAAATGTTGCCGATTTGCGTAATAAGATCGAACAGGCCATGCCCAAGTATGCTAGACCTGGCACCTTTTGGGGTCCCTGTTGTGGGGCCGGCATAGCCGACCATGGTATCGGACTTCATGCGCAGGACTGGGGCATGCACGCTGGCATGGGGATGTTTCGGCTTGTTATCACCATAGACGCTGATGATAGTTTAGTAGGGAATGAGGAAATATAGAGTATCAAATAGGGTTATAGAGGGATAATGGAAAAGAACATGGAATATAATGTTTAGGGTTTAGGGTTAGTAGGGACCGATCTTGGCAACTCTGCGATTCTGCCTGGGTGCTGTTTGCGCTTGCGACCATTGCTCATCGAGGTCCTGCTGTGGGAAGCAGCTGATCAGTTAAGAGTGCTTACAACAGTACTAACTACCACTTGGAAGTTTTCCTAAATGACTGTTCCCAAAATGGGGGGAAATTATATAGGGCCCCGTATTATAAT
Organism: Symbiodinium pilosum; assembly: GCA_905231905.1. Taxonomy (NCBI): domain Eukaryota; class Dinophyceae; order Suessiales; family Symbiodiniaceae; genus Symbiodinium; species Symbiodinium pilosum. The sequence goes on along the minus strand of CAJNIZ010025869.1, from coordinate 53,336 downwards.
GGGAACCCAAATATAGGACCCCGTATTATAGGAAATTTAGACCCATCCCCACTTGTGCAGTCGTTTATAGTACTACAAAGCACGATGGCAATAGAAACAATACGAGTACTGCTGTGGCCGGGAGGAGTCTTGCACACCTTTTATATCCTACATGCTAGGAATTGTGTTGGTATGGGGTTCCGAGTGGCAGGGCTTCCTCCATCCACAGTAGTACTGATACGGATAGTGAAGATAAGAGTATGTTGCCACGAGTGAGGGGCTTTGCGCTGAAGACTTGAAGAGAAATACGAAGCCGCACCGCTACCATGACACCCACTGCTAATGAAGTGTTCTAGTGCTATTCCAGAATTGAGCATTTGGAAAGTGGATCTTTGCTCCATGATAGCTTTCAGTGTCTAAATCTCTGCACCTATAATGCACTGGGCAAATGCCGCTGGGATGTGATCACGGCATCTCACGACTTTCCGCCGAAAAATCAAGGAGATCAGAACCTATTTCATGTAATTACTTCGTTCCCTATCTTCCGAAGACCAATCTATGGCAAAAGAGTCAGAACACTGGGACACCACTTGCCACTGTAAAAGTCACGTGGTGGCAAATTAACTGTACTCGAGCAAACGCATAAGTTGGCCCATGCTGCACCAAGCTCGGTCCATCACATTGCGGCTGAGGAAGGACTAGGCATTACCCACAAGACCTCACTCTCTCAACAACTTTCTCGGCTTTGTTCTGCCTAAATTTTACCATTATTGCCCAAAACACTAAACCATGCAGTTCACCACTATTACAGGGCGAAGGGTCCACCTAAAGCAGAAATGTTTTGAGACTTTCCGACCGTGCATCGTGTGCATCATGCAGGTGGCCTCTTTGAGCTTTCGCCGCTGTGCCAGTACCTCAGGAAATTCAGATTGTTGCCATTTTTGTATAGTTGTGAGATAGTCTTTTAGCCGCTGTCTGAAAAGGACCGCTTGGGGGCTGCATCTTGATTTGCGTGAGTGTACCTTAGACTCAAACACCTGAATGACCCCTACTGTACTGCTGGCTTCTTAGTTCGGATGCCATGCAAAATCATAACTCCATATTATTGAATTAAGAAATGAAGAGGCATAACCACATGCAACAAAAAGACCCAAACAGTAGCTCAGAAGTTTGCACCGCGGCCTGCTGAGATCGAGAGGACCTGGATTTCCAGTCGCGGTCCTCCCAAAATCGCACGGGCCTCAGGCGTAAAGCTTCATGGGTTCGAAGTTGAGGGTTCAAGGTCTGTGTTTTCAAGGTTTGGCTTCAAGGGACCTGGTCTTATTCGTTTGTAGAGCTTAGGGACCAGGAAGCGAGCTCTCAGGCATTAAGCAAGAAGTGTTGGGCGTGTGTGAATGGTGCAGACTCTTGTCTCAAACTCAAGTCTCAAGACGTGCAGCAGTTACTCAACGCAGCCAGGCTCCAGCAATTTAATTTCAACCTGCCTCCCAAGCAGGTATAGGTAAAGCTCTTGCTGTCTCAGTGGCGTGTCCAGGGGAAGGGCATCGCTTCCCTTGAAGCACCTCTGCATCCGGTACGAAAGTGCGGTTCGCTGAAGCTGATAAGTTTGGCATCTTCAGTTGGGGGCATTCACGGAGATGCCAGACGCCATTTACATTTCCAAATGTGCTGAAGCACTTCGTCAACACATGGCACATATGCCAGAAGATATGGTTTCAAGCAAACGCGACATGCCCATGTGAAAGCAGTTGCTAGCTGCTCGAGGGTACTCTATCGAGGGAAACCTGAGTGTAAGTAAGCTGGTGCGGCTTCAGGTTCTCTACCCCAAATTCCTCAAGGCTCTTCATGCCTCAGGGACGTTCGAATACGCTTGAGGGGTCTTGTTGAACATAACTGCATCCCTGCGCATGAGACCAGGCTTGCTGAGGTTCGTCTTCAAGTACGAAAAGTTGCTGTCTCAGAACAGGTGCCCAAGCTACAAAATCAATGGATTCATTACAATGACCTCGTACTCCGGCGTCCACTTGAGTTGCCCCCATTTTGATAAGGCCCCAAAGTATGCGCGAAGCAGGGGCAAGGGTATCAGACTTGCCTCTTCTTGGCATGGATGTGGATGATCCAGTTGACAGCACCGCCTACACTTTAATAATCGCAGTACGACCGAGTTGTTCAGTCCGTGCTACCCAGAGGCTTGCAGAGCTCGATGCTTTCCAACACTCGCAGAAAGCGAGATTTCAGGCTTCAGGGGCGCAAGGTTTCACGAATTGGCCCGAGACCGCGCAGAGAACATGGTAAAGTGCGTTGTGCAAGGCCAGTGAATGTTTCTAGGCAATTTATGCGGTTGCTTGGAGGATATAAGTGATATAAGCATTCGTGGGCATTTCATGGAATCGGCGTCTCAGACTTCAGAAAAATTGAGGACGCTCTTGCAGGCATCTTGATACCCAATACACCTTATACGAACTGGGCAAGGCGTTGAAAAACTAACTCTTGAACCCTCATATCTGAATCAACGGCCTTAAACCAAGATGCCTGCTCTTGACCCTTTCCCAAAGGGACTCTGCGTATGCCCTGGCCTCCTTCAGCTACACACGCATTGCGTTCTTAGAAGAGGGGCCACCATCCACACAATAAGGATAGCTGCTACGATCTCCTACCTCTTGGCTGCTCTTAACCCTAAACCTCAGAAGCGTAAACTGCGTAGAAACGGTAGTTTCCATGTAGACCCCAAAATACTAAGTCATTATGATGGGAACCCCCAAAAAAGCGCCCTCAGATTGAAGAAATGCCCAAGTGAGTAGGTATGGCACCTAAGCTGCTCCAATGCAAAGTCCGTTCGATCCAATGCCTGGGCACAGCTAAGGCTCTCGAGTTCTCACAAACTCAGAACACGGGATTTTGGATTTAACGATCAAAGTTTAGACTTTAGGGTTCTGGCAGGTGTTGCGTTTTGGGTGTGCAGCCTAGGGCCTAGGGCTTGGGCTTAGGCTGGCTTAAGGTTGTGGGCTTTAAGGCTGAAGGCCGTGGGGTGTGGCTTCGCGCTGACATAGGGAAGCTCTCTCAGGGCTATGTAGGAAGTATACAACGACTTCCAAAAACTGCTTTAAGTTGATGTCAGGAGTTGACCAGGGCCCTCCACAGCTCTTGCCAGGCTCTGGTTAGGAGCCTGCAAGAACTCCACAGGTAGTCTATCTGGCGGTCCATGAACTGCCGATTCATGCCCCATAGCTTTCAACTTTAACTTCTCGAGGGTTGAAGGGTTGAAGGGCCCATGGGAATTTCACCGCATGCTTTGAATTTCTGACCGCTACTATGGGTGGGATGGTATGACGAACGTAACTTCCCCCAACTGAGGAACGCCACGTCTTTAGAGGGTGATTTTGGGGGTCTCCGGGGACCCACTCATTCACCATCGTTTCCTGTGGAAAAAAGCACGGGCCATTGTCCTGCAAGCAGGTCCCTGGTCCTTATGCCCTCGGAGCAGAGGGGCTAACCTCCAATGAGCCTACAAGCCCCTCCCCGACCCATCCCTCAAACTACAGGGTTTAGGGTTTATAGGGTGTAGGGTCTGGGGTTTAGACATCACATAAACATGAGGATCCCCAAAAGGGTATGGCGGGATCCCCTCCATAGAGGGCCTTGTATCCTTGACGTAGGATCTTTGCCTTAGTGTGGCTATCAGGGCCAGCTAACTTCCAAACCCTAAAGCCTGTGGTTTAGGGTTGATAAGCTCTATGGTTTAGGGTCAGTGGAGGGCTTATACACCCTGTGGCTTCGGGTCAGGGCTAATAGGCCCGAAGGCGGTTCAGGGCCCTGAGTTTGAAACCTTCCCGCTTCCTAGCACCCTTCTTCGAATTCCACACACAAAGGCTTTTCATACTCAACCAACGTGATCGAACACCCAAGCCGATCTCAAAAAAATATAGGTGTGCAAGTGATCGCAATAGATTCCGTGGGTAGGGTTAAATAAAGAAATTCAAGAAGGGAGCATAAAGGAAAAAAAACAGCACGTATATTCAGGCCCGACAGGCCCTACAGTAAACCCAGCAACCTGCTCCAGCCACCCAATCCGAAAACTTGGGATCGACAACCCCACAACATCGCGGCGACATGGTAGTTTCCCTAAATAGGGGGACCCCAATATAGACCCCAAAATACTATGGTCCTTATTATTGGGACGCCCAAAAGGGTACCCCTAATTTTGGGAAACCCCCACATCCTCCTTACGGCAAGTTATCGTCCAACCTGGGCCCTCTGATGTTCCCAGTTACGTGGGCCTGGCTGCTTCTTCACACAACGTGTGCCTAAATATGTATATATATATATATATGCAGGGTTCGGATTGAAGGCTGTACCCCTCAGAGGTTGTCCCAGTACAGCCCTTACATGAAGACATGTAGCCCCCAGGTTACCTTGAATGCGCTCTTCAACCCAGGAATGCAACCTGAGAGGTACAACATTGAAACTCCTGGGTGTAAGTAGGCGGCTATTGGTTTAAGCTCCGGCACTATGATTAAAACTTACAAAGCCCCTCTTGGAGACCAACGATAACACCCTTCAACCCTACACCCTAGACCTTACGCCCTGAAATTTAAGTCGCCCCCCAACTCCCCCTGCTGAGGGGCAAAGATGAGGTTCTCCTCCGCAGCCTCTGTGCGCCATGGTTAGTTTATGCGGTTCCTTCCTGGGGAGGAATAAAAGGACCCCCATCTCGCTATGCAACAAACCTCAAGTAGAGTTACACCAGAGCTCCTGGGGTGGGTGGGGTCTAACCAAGACCGCAGAACTTCCAATGTACCCTGAGCGTCTGCAATCCTGCAGGGTTGAAGAAAAGTGCAAATTTATCTATGTTGAGATGCGATCTATCTGTTTCTTTGCAAGGATTTGAAGCCCGTATGCAAACATGTGTAGATACCACAGGAGCTTAAGGATAGCCAGCTGACATCCAGTGCAACGCTTCCTAGGCAGACGTCGAAGAGCTGATGAACAGGCCACAACCGCTGCAATGCCCACATTGCTCTCAACCACCAAAACCTCGTTCCAAACCCTCAGCGCAAATTCTTTGACTCCGAGCCCCAATCTGAGACTGCTTTCCTCAGGACCTGGACCCCAATGTCCCCAAATGGGGAACTCCAATTTGACATCTTTCAGCCATGTTAATCGTTCTGACACGCTAGACAGCCACAAATTACATGCAACAACATGTACACCAGTACTGAACTGAGTACGCAGACGACTGCAGATCACACAAAACGACATGCAAACATACGACTGGAGCCATGCATCATCGTTACGCTCTCTTTGCGTCTCCCCCCCGCACACCTCAACCGAGAAGCTGATCCGCAGAATCTAAGCACCTGCACATGCCGCGAAACATCAATCCCCAAACTCCCACCTTCTCATGTTCAGGCCATGCCTACTGGGCCTACCACCACCGCGGGCCTCCACAGCGCTTCCAGCACGTCGAGCTTCGGCCAGGAGTCGAGCTCCTGGGGCCAGATTCTCAGTGAACCTCCCACCAACTCACACATCACAGAGCACTGGACATGAGCTTCTGAACACACACTTTTTGCATTAACAAGCATAAGTACTACTGTTGGGATGCCCTGGACGTGGGGGAAAGACCATGCGGTTCGGTATTCAGGCTTTGGGACCATGAATTAGATTGGAGCAAGGCCTCCAAGGCGTAGCACACACAAACCTCCAGGTCCTGGAGTTGAACCCTACAAGCTCTGCAGCTCTTAACAACAAGTCTCTAGAACCCACCACCTATACAACCAAATGCCCTACTTCCTGAACCTCACAGCCTGAACCTTGAGCTTTCCAACCCCTTACTGGTTCCTGAGGCGGAGTGCGGGAGTTCATCCCTGAAACTATGCTTACATACTCCTCATATAGACCCCTTGAACGGATGGACCTATATTCAATCTTTCAATCCTCCACCAAAGCCCTTTCTGAAATACTCCTCATTGTTATTGTTCCCACTCTTTTCCCATAGCAGGGGGCAGTCACTACCGCCGCCGCCACCACTACCACTACGAGCACCACCGCCACGAGAAAGTAAGAAGCCCGTAATGAGCAGTACTGCCAATAGTACTGGAAATTGCGGAGGCGCAGACTAGAATATAGCATATCATGCTATAATATACTATAATATACTATAACATACTATAAACTACTATGATATACTATACTGTTTGGGAGGAGCAGGCCAGGTTGACAGGCAGGTTTAAGCCAGGTGTCGCTGCTGCCTCCGGAGCGTTAAGCAGGTCCTGGCAAGGTGGTTTAGTCTTTCATGGCTTCTTATGAGCTATAGTCCCCCTTAGTAGCCCCTATTACTACTCCCCTATACTAATCCCCCTTGAAGGAGTTTAGACCATAGCTCTTATGGATTAGGGCTTAAGGTGCAGGATTTGAGTTTAGGGCTTAGGGTCTACTTGGAGGGTCAGGGGGACTTTGTAAGTGGGTTAATAATGGGGATAATTAGGGTTACTATATGGGTTATAGGGGTTATTAAGCCACTTACTAAGTCCCCCTGACCCTCCAAGTAAGGTGTATGATTTATGGTCATAGTTTTGATGGACAATGGCCTCGGGTCCAGAATGAAGGGTTTGGAAGTTGGCGCCATGGACTAAGGTTTTGACGAACAGACGACCACTCCGGGTGTCCTGAAAAGGTTGGCCTCGCGTAAGGCCTGGCCCCCAGAGCTTTGGGAGTGCACCTCGGAGCAGGGCTACTGTTAAGGAATTTGAATATGAATTCCATAAGGAAACCACTTGATTTACTATATATACATATTATGATACTTGAATCAAAGTACCTTTTTAAAAAGCAGCCAACTCTGCAGGGACATCTGACAAAAAGGAGCTCATCTTGTGGTTCTGTGGGCTTTTAAAGGTTTCACAGGTTTCTATGGTGCCATGTAGACGTAGGCATGTTGCAGGAAAACCAGCACGTTGCTTGTTTCTCTGAATATTTCTTTCGGGACTTGCCTAGGGCTCGTACAACTTCAACAACAGCTTGGCGAAGGCCAGGTACTGAGTAGGTAAAGTTTACACGGATGGCATAGGTGGTGACACATTGAATGAATGTTTTGGAGGGATGCATCTTCAAAACTCTATGACTCCGGGCTCATGTCAAATGTGCGAATGTAGGGACTAAATTGTGCACGTCTTCTTCCTGCCACATTCAGGATTTGGTACAGACCAATTTTGGCCACAACAACGACAGAGCCATGCCAGCGCTCAAGAGGTTGAGAAAGCCATGAAAGCTCCAACCACGGGGACAATGTCTGACCGCGCTGGGCAGATCTCGGCGGATCCCTAGACAGAAAAAAACACTCCGTCCATTGCCCTCTGAACCTTCTAGCCACTGTCCTAAAATTCCATGAGGGGTGCTGGCAAGGCACTTTCGCGACACCATTGCTAAGCATCTCGCGGCGCTGCTTGAGCGAGCTAGCAGTAATTGCGGTCTGCTGCTTTAGGGTGGAAGCCCTCTTCTTCAAATTTGAGGCTACCTGCAAACTGATGGTGGGTGCGTTGTGGACAGCTGCGGGCCTACTGTGCCGGGCAGTGGAGGCAAGGCTTTCGAGATGCTGCTTGAAGGGATGGCACCAGTCTTCAGGGTGGTCCTTTGCACCTATGTGAAGTGTCCCACGCCATGGAATACTCTGCAACTCACCCTTCCGGCACACCCGATATGTGGAGTTCTTTTGCGTTACGCATGCTAGTGAAAATTAAAGGTCAAGATAGCTGGGCCGCTGGGCTTGACAGGGCTAACTACACGTGACCTTGACATGACTCACTCGGCTGACAAGCCCAAACTGCCAAAAGTGTCGGACACAGGCAGTATCCTACTACGTATAGAGGGATCATATGTGGAGAGTATGTTGCTTACAACCGTTCTTGATGGGTTTCGAGTTCTTGGGGTCATGTTTGCAGGCAGATCTGTAAAACTTCAAGATGCCTCAGCATGATTGCCACCTACCAGTCTACTGGTGTCGCCGGACCACAGAACCTACTGTGGACCGAGTAGTCTGGGTTGCTGCATAAATTAAGTTACCATACTGGTATATATAATGATTCACATGGTTCCCCAATATAACTTAAACTAAGTTCCTTAACAGCAAGCCAGTAGAATATTGCACCACCTTCTAATCCAGACCCGGCACCCTAGATATTGCATCAAGGTTGGAATGGTGCATGCTGCAAGAGTTGTCCAGACACCATAGCACCTCCAGAGAGGACCCCTTACTTTGACACGAAGGTATGTAGATGAAGATGGCAATGATTTGTGACTGTGAGTGCATGAGAGGCAAATTTGTGGCGGGGAGGTTGATGACTCATGATCATTTACTCAACTGCTGAAAATGCTACAAAAGCAAAGCCCTGGCCCTCTCCGTCCAAGATCACTTTTTGATGGGATCGTTTGGTGTGGTAGTTTCGGAATATGAAGCCCGGAGATAGCATGACTTTCAATTAGATGGGTTCGGCACTGGACCCCGGCTAAAAGCAATAAAGCCACCAAAGCTCAGGCGACCTGACGTAGAGAGGAGAAAATGCAAGTTTGAGCGAAACAAGTACTGGGTCTGGCACAGGAAATTGGGCAGAGAGCAATATTTGTTGAGCGGTTTGCGGTCTGTGAGTGAAAGGACATGCTGGCTCAGGGTTTGAGGGTTTGGGTGTATAGGGTTCCGGACCATTGAGAAGCATTAGTCCCAAGACATAGAAGAAGGATGAAGAAGGCTGGCTCTCCGTACTGTAGCCGCTACGATACATCAGAACATCAGAGAGTAGAGTACATTGCCGCCATTCCTAAGAGCCATGCAAAAACAACGTGGCTTCCTTAAACCGAAGATGGACCGAAAGACACCTTCGTAAAGATACAGGGAGCCTTAAAGCGCTATGTATGACACACTGCACGCGTCCATCGAAATTATTGGGGTCTACCATCAAGATGACCCGTGGGCCCCGACGCTCTTTGCCTTTCCAATGTTGAGAAGGTACTCCTGGGCACGGCAGGAGTGAACTCCACAACCGTCGCTCTCGATGTGTCACTGGGACTTTAAAGGGGAACCGTGGTCTCAAGTCTGCAAGGCCCACAAGCTGGACGGCCACAAAGATTCAAAGAGTGGAGTTCTCCAGGTTTGTGCTCTTCTGGCTGGAGGCTATTGTCCCCCAGCACGGGCCACAGTCAGTCACAGAAGGTCAGCTGGTTCATGAGATTGGCAGGTAGGGTTTCTCAAAACAAGGCCCAAGTATGTGATCCCAGCTATCATCCGGCAAAGTTGAGCAAGTTGAACGGCGTGCCGCGGTGTGCAGGCAGCAACAATTTCGTGTAACAGCATGCAGAAGCTCTACCTGTCATGCCAACACGCAATAAAAGGTCAAGGATTCTCTCACGGCTCAGACCTGACCCGCTGGCACAGACAGCCCTGCCCCACCGGCACCAAGTCCAGCTCCCTTGATGCAACTTATCCTGAAGCTACGGCCTGCATAGTAGGTACAGTAATACGTGCGTCCCTGAACCTTCAATGGCTCGAACCCAAGTCCAAAAAGTACTCCCATGTCCATTTCTTGAGCCATGCAATCGGCTCGGCTGGAAAGCCCAATAAGATATAGCGCGCTACAATGTTCGCACAGCAAAAGGCAATACACCACAGCAACTTGAGAATTCGCGAACCGCTTCGCATCATCCACGGTATGACGGCTGGGGTCAGACTCAGTGAAGCATTGATTAAACCCCAGAGTATGCAGTGATGCGGCTATCAATAATTCTTTACGGGCAAACTCGAAAGAAACCCATTCGGTAGGTTCCCTAAATAGAGAGACCCCAGTATAGACCCAACTACTATCCTTCTTTTTGTAGGGATCCCCCTAAAAGTACCTCTAATTTGGAGAAACCCCATTTGAGGCAAGTGCTGACAGTGCGATGAACTCGTCAGCTTCCAACCTGCGCGCTCACAGGGCCTAGGGCTTAGGTCCCAAAAACAAACCATGGAACCTAAACCCTAAACCCTTAAGATTCACAAAACGCTAAATCCTAAACCACCCCTTTAGACCGCCTGTAAAAGACAATAATCGTAGGGCCCTTTGTGGGGCTCTTCATAGCAATACCCTGCACAGATACAAGGAACAAAGCCACCATGCTTGAACCCAACTTCCCATAGCCCCGTCTCCAAGGACCTACTGACTTCGGGCTTCTGCCACACCCAACGTAAAATAGCATATTATTCACTATGCAGTATAGTATATTACGGTATGTTATATATCATTAGTATATCATATTATAGTATTACAATATATTACGGGTTCTCAAGTTAGAGCAGCTCCTATCAAGAAAATGCTCAGCTCGTTGGGGGAAGCTGAAGGCACACATAGTAAGTTCTGAGCAAAGGTTAAGTTTTTGTTTGGCCAACTGCCCCAAACGCCTGCCTGTGCACAGGCTATGGAAAGCCATTGAGAATGCCCAATGGGTCATCAACAGGCCAGCTAATCACTGAGCAAGATCTGAAATCCACTTGGCAGCTTGGCAGATTTTTTTTTCTCCTGCTGTGCTGGTGAGGCCCAAGCTTCTGTATCTACAGTCGACTTGAATCACATCAGTGTGACCTAAGCCCAGCTTATAGTCCCCCTTAAGTAGATAGAATGTGGCATTTGATATATATATATATCTAATAAGATCCCCATATACCCTATATTCTATGTACTTCAGGGGGTCTATATATTATGCGGATTGTATTCCCTTTTACTTTACTAAGCACCAGTAAGGTACATATAGCCACCCTCCCTGGCCTCCTTCTGGTTGCTGTTAAGGGACTTAACACCATGCCGTTTAGGGTTTAGGGTTGAGGTGGTAGTTGCCCCCTCACTACGTTAACTTTTTGGCACCAATACTAGGAATATACGGGAGCCACAAAAAGTTAACGGTCTCAGGTCCTGCTAAGGTCAAAGAGTGAAATTAATTTCTCGTAATAGGGTTACACCGTAGATGATATGATGCTAGGCTTTCCTTATAAATCGTAGCTGAAATTAGACTCCTTAACAGCAACCCAGCCTCTGAACCGCATATTGCGAGGCTTACCTGCCCTGTCTAAATTCCTCAAGAGTGCGGCTGCATGCATAGATGGGTAGTGGGTGTTGCTAGTTTCTACAGAATATCTACAACATGAAGGGGGGCCGAGAACTTCTCACATTGACCTTGAGGAATGCTTGACAGGGAAACCTAAACTCTGTTTTAGTCCTCATCTATCCCAGTTCTCCCAGATGCCCTGTTTATGAGAAACCCCTCAAAATACAGAAGTAATGCGCTAGCGCCTCCTTGCACCCTCCTCGCGGAAGATTTCGATCGCTGCCTGGATCGCTGGAAGCGAGGGTTTAGGGTTATATCAAATTATACACGGATGTACAATTATAAATATGTAGAGAGAGAGAGAGAGAGAGAGGGAGAGAGAGAGCGAGGCAAAGCGAGGCATACAAGGATAATGCGGAGAAATTGGAAACTACTGTGTCATTTAAGGTTGAGGGTTTGGCGAGGGGGGTGAAGGTATAACGGCCTGGCTGACTCGCACAAAACGAAATCAAATATGGTGGTGTCCATAAATAGCGAGATCCCAATAGAGACCATAATGTACTCTAATCCTTCTCATGGGCACCTCCACATTAGAACCCCTCATTTTAGGGAACGCCCCGTATGTATTTGACAAGTAACTAGCACACGCTTGGAAGCAGGTCGTACAGCAAAGCGTTAAAGTTTCAGGGTTTACTTACTGGTGCTTGAGGGGGAGTGGAGTGCGGGAGTGAATATAGGGACTAGTCTAGGATATATATATATATAGGGTCTGAACCTTCAACCCTGGGTCTGAACCTTCAACCCTAGATATATAGGGGAGGGGGTATTCTTAGGATCCACTCCCCCACCCTCCCTTCAGCGCCACTAAGTTGACCAGGGTCGAAGGAAGTCTCGGCTGCATAAGGCCGGAGGGACTGATCCTTCTTGGAGCGGGGGACTTCGTGAGTAGGTTAATAAGTAACCCCTATAAGGCATATAGTAACCTTAGTTAGCCCCATGATTAACCTCTTACTAAGTCCCCCTGACCCGCCAATCTGGAACTATCCAGAAGGACTGGAAGGACACGCTTACAAAGGGACAGGTATACAAGATGTCTCCATCTTGGCTCTATTGAGCAAACAGGACTTGTGACAAACAGAGGCTGAACATATGTAAACATGTCACAGGCAGCATAACCTGCCCGAAGGGCTGAGGTAACTGGGTTCCAAAACAACATCCGAGATATCGCTGACAGGCAAAGCAGACGCAACGAGAACAATGAAGCGTCAACCGTTCCAGTCTAGTTTGCGTGTGGCCTCTCCCTGCTGTGATGAAACATTTGCGTTTATGCACTGTTACGTACAGTCAAACTATGTTCTCGAAACGGAAGATTTCTGATAAGCCCCAGAACCCTTAGCCTCAGCACTGTTGGGGAACACCCCTGTAACATTCGGAACGCAAAGTTCATGTCTGAGGTTTTAGGACACAGGGCTTTCGGACCATGAGCCCCAAAGTCCTTGAATGAACAGTCCCTAAACCCAAACCCCCCCTAAACCCTAAACTCACAACCCTGAATCCCTAAACCCTAAACTCTAGACCCCAAATCCATACACCCTGAACCCTAAAAACCTAAACACCAAAAAAAACAAACCCGAACTTGGCCTGCACCATCTGCATTCCAGCTGTAACCTTGCCAGCAGCCTCAGAAGGTTAAGCAATTTGGCTGGGTTTAGGGTTTAGGGCTGTAGGGCTCAGGGCTTCAGGTTGTGCAGGGGAAGAGCCGGAATGGAAGAGAAACATTGCAATTACTTTAGGGAGGCTAAGGTTCACATTGGGAGTTTCTGCGGTTGTCTTCTTTACCGTGTAAAGGCGTTATGTGCTGTAGTCATTCTTAAAACTGTTGGCATCATGCATTTTGGGGCCTATGCTCCCCTTCTGTGGACGGGCATGCTAAACAACCCATTGGGTGAGTAGCAACTTTAAGGTTACAAGCCACATATCACACAGTAGTAGGACGCTAACGTGACCCATCTTTTAAGGAGGCAAACAGGCCTTGATCTTTGATCTATAACAACTGCTTTAATGAGAGATACTCCCAGAAATTTATCTCCATGTCCTGATAGCAAGCCTTGTATCGCATACAGTGCGCAGGACCCCGAAGCACAGCACCCTCTTACTTTTGCTCTGGCGAACCTAAGGCGCCGAGTCTGTCTGTTGTCTCATGATTCCCCAGCTCTCAGTGGCTCTTGATCTTGGCCTCACGAACCCTCAGCTCAGGGAGCATGAAGAGACGGTACGCCGGCACCTGATTCATGGTTGGGGAAATATCAGCTGGGCTTAGGGTTGAGAATTTAAGCATCTTAGTTCTAGGATTCAGCCATTTCAAGACTCAAGCAGGGTACACAGTAGCATCAAAACAAAAACTCCCATAGCAATGGTCTGGGCACCACCACAAGGCACAGGAAGACTGCCAGGTAGATATCAACGTTCGGACCATCCATGACATGACTGATGGCGTGCCTGACTGACGTTGGTGGGACAGGTGAGTAGCAGGTATGACAACAACAATGACAAGCAAAATGGCCCAATTGCACATATTGCGAAGGTAGCCATCAAGGTTATAAGATAACACTTTTGGTCTCGTTGAAGCTATACTGATGACAGCAGTTGTTTGGTTTGATGCGGTGTTCTTACTATGTTCCTGGACATTGAAAGACATATCCAACATTGACCCAGATGCATGCTGAGGGCGAAGCACACCTCCCAGCTAATGCCAATGAGCAGGCCGTGTGCAAGGATAATATGCTGGATGATGTGGATGGCCGATTCTGCGTTGCCACCGGCTTTTAGCGCGTCTGCCACTTTGTCAAGGCCGAGCAGCATCAAACATGACCTTGGCCACCACTGGGACCCGAACAGAAAAACTAGCTTTCTCCCTGACAGGCTGAAGAGATTGAAAAAAGCTGCAAGCAGCATTGGCCCAGTGACAGGGCAGACACAACAAGTGCCACGATCAGGTGGCCGATCAAATGGTGTTCGTACTTCGGAAGAAATGCGTTCGCCATCGCAATGCCGCACGAGAGCATACCCCACGAGAACATCCTGAGAATCTCTCCACTGAAGTATGAGGGAGCAGACAGACACAGACACAGAGACAGACATAGAGAGAGCTTGAGAGAGCGAGCGCCAGCTGCAGTGCCAGCTCAAGCTCAGTGTCCAAGAGCTCAACGGGGAAGGGGGGTCTGTACCACTCCCTTGCAGGCCTTGTAGCTCCTTCAAGAATGAGGCTGGCCTGCGTGATTTCGGGAGTTTGTGAAGATAGGATAATGTGGAAACGAATCACCCTTGTCAGCCTGAACGTCGAAAATATCAATTCTTACATCTCTTGTAACCTATGCGGAAGATGAAGAGCAAAGGACCCGAACCCAATCCCCAGCACGAGTCTTGAGCTCAGGGTCATGATGAAGGTCTCCGTAAGGATCAGCAAAGCCCGTAGGCGAATGTCATCTTCGTCTGTCTCGGGGGTCTCTTCATGCTCGTGGTGGCCATGCTCATTGGAATCATGCTCGTGGCTCTCATGACCATGGCCATGGCCATGTCCACCGAACATCTTCTCTTTCAGCATGAAGGTCCCTTGTCAGCACGTTCTTTTGACACAAAAAAAGTTGTAGTGTGGCTGTAATACCGTAGCGCAAAACTCCTGACATGGGCCAAGGTTCCAACTCCCAAGAGCATGGAAGCCACAGACACCGCGAACAAAACCATCCAGCCGCGGTGCCAGTTCGCTTCTGAAACATCGGAGTAGACCTTAGTCCCCACTCCTTCCCCTGGGAAGTACTGCAGTTCTTTAAGGAAACCAATACCCCCCACCCCCAACAAAAAAACACAAGGGATCCCTAAGGTTGACCGAAAGACATGGAAGTGAGTGTCTGGCACTGCGCCGATAGCAAAGAAGCTGATGCTGCGGACGGACGCGAACGAAAGCCCCAGGCAAAGGGATTCATTCTCAGCCTCCTGGGGTGTTTTCTCACAGACCCTGGGGGTCTTAAGGATACATGTGGATCCTAGGGATCGTTCTGAAATGAGCATGTAAGGGTTATGTTGCGAAACTCCCTCCTCTGAGATCTCATCCCACAAAGCCTCGCCGCGGCTGACCACACCATCATCCATCCTGGGCTGCTGCTAAAAAACCCTAATCCAAGTTACCATATTGGGGAAACCCTATTACTTGCTAAATATACCCATGATGATATTTTTATCTTAAGTTCCTTAACAGCAACCCAGCATCTCGCTGATCTTCTTCCTGGCAAATGCTGCCAAGCCTGGGTTGTTCTGTCAACCCCTACTAAAAGTTTAGCATTTACACCTGTAGCTCCTTTCAAATAAAACAGAGAAACCCCACAAAAGTAGCAGGTGCTCAGAGGTGTAGTAAAGTTCCACCTAGAAGCGGTAGAGGACAGTGACCAGGACAAGGGCGATGGGAACCACAAGGAGCGACATGCCAGCTGAGCTGGCAAAAGGCTCCGAGTCCTTTAGGGTTTGGGTTTTAGGGTACCACCGTTTGAAAGTTGGTAGTCCCAAGAAGAATACAAAGGGAATGTTGATAGACAAGTAAAATGATTTGGGGATTCTGGCAACCCCAGCTACCACAATAGGATCCTATAGCTATCAATTCACCTCGCTTGTACTACTCCTAGTAGTACTCTTTGTACTGATGATGCCCATGGCCCTTCCTTCTATAAGCCCTCAGCCGAAAAAGGCCCCTCAGCACGAGCCCACTCACTCGTAAACATGTGTATACTTCAGGTGGACCCCCCACCCTGTAATAGTGGTATAAATATAGTTACTAGTATCCCTTATAGTCACTATTACAGGGTGGGGGGTCCTCCTAATGTATACTCCCCACAGATCAGCACAAGTCCCCGTGCACTACTAACAAGCATTGTTCTACGTCTACGTGCTTGCGATATGCACCATTACCTTGGTAAGGGACGGTTGATGTACGAGGCCAATCTCGACCTCTCAGCCCGAAACACGAGGATCACCAGTGCTTCATGCTCTCTCTGACTAAACTCCCGCACAAACATGACACCTGAACAATACCTCCCGCATAGAATTTCCAATACATGACTGGCTTTTGCACACAAAGGAGCTCATATGTGAGCATGACCCACTACTGAACACCTTCAGGTCGGAGCCATGGTATGAATGGGACCAAAAATAGGGATTTTAAGCTGCAACCTGCCTATGGAGATTCCATGCAAGGAGTCCTTGAGTTAGGGGTGCCCTTAGGGACCCTTAGGATAGATAGGGGCCACAGGATGATTACAAGGGGCCCACTGAAGTTATGGCAAGAGTCCATGCTGTTGCTTAACATGGACCCCCACATCCCCCTCTTTCTCAGGCCAGTGGTGCAAGTTGCAAGCTAATTCTCACACCCCTTGGAAGGATCTAGAAGCGGATCGCCTCTGAATGCTCCTAGAACTTCCCCAACACTACGTAGCACTTAGGACCCCTACTAAAGGTTAACCCTTAGGTGCGTATAATAGGAGTATAAGGGAATCCCAAAGGGTTAAGGGTCTAAGGTCCAAGCTAAGTCCCAAGGAGAACAGAAGTAGGGCATACAAGGTGGGGGGTTCTACTCTTTCGATCCTGCTAGGAGGTCTGGCTTTAGAGAAACCACACACCCCAACTAATCACATCACCCTAGTACTAAACCCACCCACTCTCCCTACAAAAAAACTCTAACTAACATAATCTAATGGTCCATAATGGTGCTACATTGGGGGCTTTCACTCTTAGGGGCGTCTGGGAGTTTATAGGGGGGAGTTTATTAACATGCTGCCATTCCATTTTCCCATCTTCTTCTCCATTTGATTCTCCGTGATTAGTGTAAAACCCCTGAACCCTGTAAAAAAAAAAAAATTACAACATATACAACATATCCCTTATCAACCCCCGAGAGGATTAAAGCAGGCGTCCTGAAGCGACGCCAGGCTCGCCACAATGGCGAAACCCGCACAATGTGCCACCAGGCCACCCCAGCATTTCATTGCCTTTACATACCAGGGAGTAGTAGAGAATAACTTGTTTGGGGATTACATTGCCTTATTCCTTACCAACCACCAGTAAGTTGAAGAAGTGATTGGGATCTTTTTGCCAAGGTATGTCAAGGACAAGTTTGGATTCACTTTTTGTTGGAGTTATCCGATCGCAAGTCGATAAACCTGCTTCGTGGTTGCTCATTATTATTTTCCCGTCTTCACGGAAATCTCGGGAAACCAAGGACGGTTTCATCAGCTTCAACTCGGCAAGCATATGCCCGTTGCATGGTTTGCGCCTCGCCATCCTAAAAATGGCTTGGCCGGAAATCCCACGTTTTGGAAGAATCGCCGGAAGAGGAGCTCAAATAGGCAAATGGTAAAGCTAGCTGCGTAATACATCGGGCCCATTTTCTGGTGGTTCTCGTAATTAAGCCCCCCCATGTAGCTGTCCTGGATGAATGCACGTGCGTCCATCCTTCAATACAGGTGGCCAGTGTTGTAAGAGGGAGGTGTGGGGGCAACAACACCAAGAAACTATAAACAAGCCAACCCCCAAATCACAAGCGACTGCTTCAAATGAGACAGGAAGACAGTCACCAAAGTAGTGCCACAGCAGCTCGATTTGAATTACTTTGGCCCCCAAGCCTACACCCTCATCAGAGCCCAAAATGATTCAGGAATTCACCGTAAATAATACTAGCATCCCTGATATGATCTACGGAATATTTCGTAATCAAGGATATTGGGCTCCCTGGGTTGTCATGGACCCCACTACGTTACACTGAAAGCCCCAGGTGCAACCTCGCGCTGCTCCCACAGAGCCTCAAGCTCCTGCCGCTCCTGTGCTAGGTTTGGAAGTTCTACACCAAAAAAGCTCATGATCACAGACTTTATCCACCCCTCTTCTACTTTACTTTCCTTAAGGCAAGCAGGCCCTTCCTCAGCATTCTTAAGCACCGAGCCTTTAAACATTCATAACCGTACCCTAAAAACCTTAAACCTAACCCCTATATGAGCGTTCGCCGAAACTCC